>JAYKAV010000446.1:77501-94148 GCA_035582835.1 Phoebastria nigripes | reverse complement strand
TGGGAAGCTGGCGGGGGGAGCACAGCCGGGGTGGTTGACCCAGCTGGCCAATGGGGTATTCCATACCGTGCAACGTCATGCTCAGTATAAAAACTAAGGGTGTGGGCGGGGGCCCTGGGGTCCTGGGCTCTCATTCGGTTCAGCGGGTGGTGAGCAATTGCATTGTGCATCGCCTGCTTTGTATATTGTTGTTGTTGTTGTTATCACTGTTACTATTACTGTTCTACTTTGTTTTATTTCAATTATAAAACTGTTTTTATCTCAACCTGCGAGTTTTCCTACTCGTGCCCTCCCGATTCTCTCCCCCATCCCACTGGCGCGGGGGGGTGAGCGAGCGGCTGCGTGGTGTTTAGGTGCTGCCAGGGTTAAACCTTGACATGATTCTGCAATCTGGTTGAAAGCAGTATGTTTTCTAGCTAAGGTAAGATATTGCTGACAACTTTGAGTAATACATGACCAGTTTGATTTATATATCCTCTTATCTTTCAAGATATAGGAAAAAAGTAAGTTCCTTTGATACTGCTAATAATATATAAATCCTTGAGCATTGTTTCTAACTTGGACATAAAGCCTATGTATTGAGTCAATATTCCGATGCACGCTTACAAAGCTAAGAAAAACAGAACTGTAGAGTTCCCTCATCATCCAAAGATCCCAAAGAACACTCTAAAATAGAATTATTCTTCATTCTCAGATAAATCTACACTGGTTATTTAGCCAGGGTGACAAACCTAGTCCGCTGAACTGATTCTGGGTGACCTTTGCCTCATCTGTATCTCTTAATTCTGATGCTTTACTTCAGATTTTGAAAAATAATTGTTTATAAAGATTTCATTGTATCTGAGACACAGCATTTGGAGTTTAAACTAGGTTAACAATCTTTAACGATATCAAGGTTTCCAACAGTGGTTTCCAACTGGTGGTTCCAACATCTAGCCAAATATCCTCTGTTCTCTTCCTCAAAACGGAAAAAACACAAATTTTTTGTAATTTACATGACAATATCTGTTTTTTTAATATTCTATGAAACCTGGAAACACGAAACAAACAATATATTTATAATCTTCTGGAAATTAAAAATAATTTTTTGACTCACACAGTTGCAAATTAAAAATCTTTTTTTTCCCTGCAGCTTTTGGCTTTTTTAATGTTTTCTTCGTAAAAATAAAAATAAAAAATCCTTTTTTTACAAAAGCAGGTAATTTTCAACCAGTTGAAAACCCAGAATCTACTATTGAAACAAGTTCCTTAGTAGAAATTTTTCAGTCAAACGAAGGTCTCCAGCTCTCTTACCCCACATTTACCAGATGTGCTGAGTTGATTAAAATAATTCCAAAGAAAATAGAACAATGGCATTGATAATCAACATCTTTCTTCTTCAACTACAGCTACCCAACCAGGTGCTGCTGCATTGATCTCTAAAGCCGAGGCAATTAGGACAAAATTTTTCAGTAAAAAATCCTATTCAGTGAGAGTCTGTCTCTCTTGAGCTATTTCCCCAGGGCCAAAAAGGCATTTTATCTAAATGAACACAAATAATTACACTACACATTGCAAAAAATCATTCAGCGCTCCTTTTATTAAATTTGAACTGGTCACTTATGACTGCTCTGATGGTGTTTTCTTGAGAGAATAATCTCAAGATATTATCATTGGTCAGGGGAAACCTCCAATTCTAGCTTTCCTTTCCCTTCTTAGCATTGGTAGTCTCTTTGGTGCATTTACTAAATATTGAGATGAGTATTAAATACGTTAATTCTTCTCAGTGAATAAAATTACGGATTATACAGATCATGTTTCTTGCTTCTTCATGTGACATTCAGGGACATGAAATAAAGCCCCCAAATAAAATTGTTTTATTTCTGAAAATGATAATATATAATCCAGAATTAATTTTAATTTCAATCTGGATTAAACATATCACTGAAATTCAATGTGAGGCTATTAAAAGCTTTGATCATCATTTTGACAGTAACTGCTGATATACTGGGAAAGGAGAAATTCAAGTCAGGCTGACTTTTTTAACATTGACTCCAATATATTTTTACCCAAAATGGAAAAAAGGGATGAAAAATATTTAGATCCAATCTGGAGTTTGGATCAAAGTATGGTCTTCCAAAAAATCTAAAGACATTTTTATGAGACTTAAAGAAGCAATGAAAAAAAAATTTAAAATAACCATATACACAAAGTGTAACAACATCATAATGACACAGAAAAATAATGTGAAATTTCAAAATGGTCATTTTAATTTTTATGTAATACAAATGAAGGAATAATCAATCTTAGCCTGGGCCATAGCTAAATGATACAGTTTTGCATCCTTTGGGCTACACCTATACCGTTCTTGTGATCTGCCTCAGGGAATAATTGCTGTTTCCCCCAGCCAATTAATCTGGAGCAGCGTGCATCCACTCTGTTCATGGCTAGCCCCTTCTAAAACCGATTTGCTACACTTACACTGCATAGCACTTGCAGTATTGCTGAATGAGAACATATTCCAGAAGCTACTGTGCCTACTTAATGCAAACACCCTTCAGCATGCCACACTAACCATCTGTCTGCCCTCATGTGCCACATGCCTGCACCATCAAGCTTCAAAAACAGCCATATGGAGCCAAACTCTGCTCAGAGGTCCTGGAGGCAACAGGCTGCACCTCCAGCTGCCACTGCTGCATTCCCTGTGTGACAAGTATTACCATCTTGTCAGGTCTGCCACTGGGTCAGCCTTGTCCTCCTATAATCAAGGTCAGTCTTAGTTATAGGACATCAATGATCCAGCTTTCTCTTTCAAAAATATCTTTGAAGAAGAAACAGAGAATGCAGTTGTTGATTATGTGTGGAGACACACAATGTTGCACTGTGGCTCAAGGAGCCCAAACCTGGACACAGGACACCAGGCATGGTCTTCTCAGCTGCTGAGGGGAAGGATCAATTCCCTAGACCTCTTGGGTTTCTTTGCTGCCAGGGTGCGCTGCTGGCTCACATTCAGTTTGCTGTCTACCAGGACACTTAGGTCCTTTTCTTCAGAGCTGTTTCAGGCAGTCAGTCCCAGGCTGCACAGTTGTGCAGGGTTATTTCTCTCCAGCAGCAGGACTTTGGATTTGCTTTTGATTAACTTTTTGAAGTTCCTGTCAGTCCATTTCTCCAGCTCGTCCAAGTGACTCTGAATAGCAGCTGCTCCCTCCAACATGGTGTAACCCGCAAACTTGCTGAAAATACACTCCATCCCATCATCCAGGTCATTAATGAAGACAGTCCCAGTATTGATTCCTGAGGGTAATCCCAGTGAGGTCATAGGTCAGCAGCTGTGCCAGACTGCCAGTTCCTTGTTTGTTCCATATACTACGCACATTAGTGTACAGCTGTTTGAAATCTGTCCTGATTCATGCTGCTTTTACAAGGGATGTGTGAAAGCCTGCCTGTCATGCTGCCCCCAAGACACATCTGCTCTGTCCCTTGTTCCCTTACTCCTCTTCAGCTTATGGTAACCATCCCTGGTTTATCTAGTTTAAAGTCCTCCTCATTAGGTTAGTAAGCCTGTTCGCTCACTTAGTTGGCTACTGAGTAGTCCTTGCTCCTCGAAGAGTCTGCCTGCGACACCAGCCGTGCAGCCTGGTGTTGACCCACTGGATATGCCTACTTCCATTTGAACTTTTCCCCTCACCAACAGGATTCATAAGAGCACCACCAGGCCACCTGCCCTTCACCTCACTCCTAGAGCTCTGCAGTCACTCTAGATGGACTCCATGTTAACCCTGACAGCATTGCTGGTACCCATACAAAAGAGCAGCAGAGGTAACAAGACTTGCCAAGCCTCACCAGTATTTCTGCAACTTCCCCTATCCTGGTCCATGGCAAACAGAAAACCTGCTGAAACATGAGATGGGGCCTGCAGGTGCATGGTCCCCTGCAGGAGGGAGTCTCCAAAAGCCATCACTTGCCTTTTCCCCTTTGTGCGGGAACCAGAAGCCAGCCCCTAGTGCTGCAGCCCCCAGAACCCCAAGGTGCCCTAAGCATCTCCCAGTCAGGCTAGAGGCAGAGCCCAGAGCTGCCATGTGCACTGTGAGCACCGACCGCCTAATGGTGCCCTGTATGGACCTTGGCCCACCACGTGAACCCCAACAGCCATCCCACCTGCCTCCCTCATGCACTGCATTTCCTGCCTAGCCCCAGCTGCAGCACAACTGGCGCCGCTGCCAGCAGCGTCCAGGTGGCAGCTCTTTTCTTCCAAGTCTACCCCCTCACTGTGGGCAGCCGCCCGCACCTTTCCTCCCCTGTGGGTGGCTGCCTGCAAGGGCACGGGTCCACCCGTGCAGTTCCTTGGTGGCCATAGCCTGGGGGCAGCGTGGAGGAGCCTCATGAGGGAGCTTCCAACAACTGCTGAGGTGTGTTGCCCCGAATACTGGACATGCAAAGCCCCTGGGAGCGAGCCTCAAACCAGGTGGAGACTGTGGCAAGAGAGCGACGGAGAAGGCAGGCTACTGTAGATGGGCTTGTGAGGGGCAGCTGGTACCGGTTCCTGCCCCTTTTGTGTGCCACACACCTCCCGGGTATGAGCAGGCTGTAGGGTGGTCCATCTGGGGCTGTTCCTAGSTACCTTGTGAGCCTGTCACACCTCTTCTGTGCCAGGCAGGAGCTCCTGACTTGCTGAGGAAACAACGCTTCTGTGGAGCAGTGGTGCTGGACAAGGCTCCTGGCTTTTTCCCACCTGGATCCTTGGCCCAGCTTAGTGTATGGGTATAGGGGGTTCCTGTCTGCCCCGTGTGTCCTCACTGGGGGCACAGACTCCTGGCCCCCTCTCTCTGCTGGGGTGCCATCGTGGGCAGCTGGATCCCTCCAGTCATGACTGGGCAGCCTGCAGGCTGCTGGGAAGAGCCACCCTGTGTGGCATCTTTCTGGAGAAAGGGAGATTTTTGTGCCACTCTGTGAAATCACAGAGATACCAGAACAAGGGAACTACAAGGGTGAAAGAAGGAAAAACATGAGAAGGTTTCTTGGGAGGGGGTGTATAATTGCTACTTCACTAAGGAATGTGTAAGACCAGCAGGGCTTGTTTCCTGGTGCTTGTGCATGTTGATTCTGAGATTGCAAGAGGGGGTAGCGGGGAATGAAGTTTGTTTTGTCACTCCATGCAATGACATTTTGGAAAGTCATTTATTTACTTCACTGGTAGCTGCCCTTATGAAACGATGATTGTTCTGTTGTTGGATCTGCCAGTTTAAATTTTATGCATCCAGTCCAGCAAAGGATTTCATTTTTAGACAGAAGTGTCTAGGCGCTCACTGGTCTTACCTATAAGTGTTTGTTGTTCAGTATCTTACAGAGACAGGGACAGCGGCTATTTTTGTTTTTTTTTTGACATTGCACACTTTCATTTTGCTGGCAGAATTCCAACCTTCCAATTAGGTTCTCACCTCCGGTGATGCTTGCTTGAATCCTCAATCATCACCATCTCAAGAACAAAGTGAAAGGACTATTGAAATGACCTGACTTAGTCTGAGGATTTGTCAGCAGCTGAAAGGGACACCTGTTCTCTCAGGTCTTGGTCACTAACAGTTTCAAAGGCCAAAAACCTGTTTTGTAACAACTATCTTGTTTTCATATAGTATATTCCGTTTTGGATAACTTTGTCATTTAACCTTACAAATTATGTTCTGCATTTCAGTCTCTCACAGAGTTTTCAAAGTAGTTTCTGTGACATTAATGATCATATGCTATGAGTGACAGTGCTATTACAAGCTTTACTATATTCAGGGTATGTCTGCATATGTATTGACTTAGTATAACATCATTCCCTCAATTTGTAAAACTTCACATAGCCCTCCCCATCTCCATTTCAAAAGTCTATTGATTCTATACTGGTAAATACAGTTGGTTTAGTTTATAAAAGCTTGCTTGAATTAAAAAAATATATTTATTTGGCATATGTTCTTGTCCCAAAACTATTGAAGTGCTATGTTAATAGTACAGTTCTTATTTATCTATTCTTATATCCATTTTATTTATCTTACTTATCCATTTTTTCTGATTTATCCACTTTTCTTAATTATTCGCTTTTTATTAATGATGTTGCTATTTGAAAAAAGCATCTCCAGAATGATCAGACAGAAAGGAAGAGGAACCAAGATGTTTTAAAAGGAGCACAGAAGTTTAACACCTCAGTAGCATGGGGACCTGTACTGGTTTGGGCTGGGATGGAGTTAATTTTCTTCATAGTAGATTGCATGGTGCAATTGGATGCATTGGATTTGTGATGAAAACAGTGTTGATAGAAACATGTTGATGAAACCAGCATTTTAGTTATTGCTGAGCAGTGCTTACACAGTGTCAAGGCCTTGTCTCTTTCTCACACTGCTCTGCCAGCCAGTGGGGGTGCACAAGAATTTGGGAGGGGACACAGCCAGGACAGCTGACCCCAAATGACCAAAAGGATATCCCATACCATATGACATCATTCTCAGCAATAAAAGCTGGGGGAAAGAAGGAGAAAGGAAGGGATACTCAGAGTTACGGCATTTGTCTTCCCAAGTAGCTGTTACACGTTGATGAAGCCCTGCTTTCTTGGAAATGGCTAAACATCTGCCTGCTGATGGGAAGTAGTGAATGAATCCCTTATTTTGCTTTGCTTGCTTGTGCAGCTTTTGCTTTACCTGTTAAACTGCCTTTATCTCAATCCGCAAGTTTTCTCACTTTTACCCTTCCGATTGTCTCCCCCATCCCACTGTGGGGAGTGAGCAAGCGGCTGTGTGGTGTTTAGCTGCCTACTGGGGTTAACCCACAACAGGAGTTGTTTTAAAAGGAGTTTAACACCTCAGTAAACTGTGGAATCAATACAAGATTGGACCTGAGCATACTAAAGCAAGTTCTTCCTAAAAATGATCAGTAGTGAAATACCTAATATAGACATATAAATGGTCATTTTTATGTTTCAAAGTTAACAGGCAACAAAATGAATGAGGCAGTTTAACTCTCTCTTGCAGAGACTGCAGTAGATTATCAGCAGAATTTGAATTAAAAAAATCTATGCATTAAAGTATGTAATACATCTATTATGCATTATGCAGGTATTCTTCAAAACAGGAAAGCTGTCAACATACTTGCTATGTTCTGAACTATTATTCTTGCTATGAATCATGAATACTGTGATTAAGTGTCTTGCCAACAGCTTGAAAAATATGCAGGCCTGTTTGCATCTTACAAATAGAGATCTTTTTTCCCTTCAGTGCCTCTCTTCATCAGTTCAGTTAAATTGCAAGATTGGACTTCATGGATCTATAGTTTACCAGTGTTTAAAGTATTACGTAAGAATTTTGTTCCATTTTTGCCAATGTCTCTGGCTAAAGATCCAGGTTATCTTCATTGGAATTCCTGGCAGGATTTTTTCATAAAATACTCCATAACAAGAAAATTTCAAAATGAAGGGTTCTTTGGAGACCTCACAGTCTCCAAGCCCTCATTAAATTGCCATTTGTACAATATGCTTCCTAACCACCAGGGTCACTTTGCCGTGAAGGTACATCACAAAGGGAAAGCAGTAAATCTCAGTGAGTATCTCACAACCCTCTCTGGCAATTAAAGTTTTAAATGGCATCTTCTCTGCATAGCCAATAAAATGAGAATCAGAAGGCAACTGCAGGATAGCCCGGATAGAATGAGCCAACTGCTGTCCCATATTATTACACATTGAGAGAAAAAACACATACTAAACTGAAAGACAATATACATTGTTGTGGCACCCTGCTGTGTAGCAACAAAAAGTTCTATGGAGTTCTATTGGCTAATAGGGCAAAATACTTTTAGGAACTAATTTCAAATATACTGAATTTCTTTATCATCTAAGCATTCAGAGAATGACAATCCATTTTCTTTCTCTTTTTGAGAAATGCAGTCTGTTGCTGAGGATCCCCTCTCTTACTGTGAAAGACCTTCATTGAATTTAGTCTGGACAATCTCTTCAGTGCTTCCATTTTCCATTAAACTGGGAACAGAATTATACGATATTTCCAGCCAATTTTAGAAGTTTTCAATCCACTGATCATGCTAACAGTTTCTGCAGGAACATCATAAGTGACATTAGAGTCTCAGAAGCTAGAGGGTTGAGGTTTTTTTGGAAAAGTACTTTTGCTCCTTGTATTTCTGATTCTTAAAAATGTTACAGCATCGCTGTGTTTCAGTGCAGAAACAAGATAGCCCAACATTGTATCCAAGAATTTTGTATCCAGGTACTTTTCAAATACTAGCTAATTCTCCTATGTTCTGTGAAACCTAAAGACATTTTAAATTACATTTTGAAAGATAGGGAAACGAGGGTGGAAATTCTGGAAATGGTTCAGCAAGGGTAGAAAAGGAGTCACTGTCACATATATGTGGATGAATATATGAAAGATGCAAAAATCTTAACTTTATTACAGAAAAATGGTAAAGCCACAGGTGAACTCTTAAGTTGCTAGTGATGAAAATCCACCTGTTATTTAGTCCAGATATGGTATTAGTTATTTCTTATTTAGGGACCATTTATTAACTCCTGTCACTGAATATTATCTTGCTACAACAGTAGTCCATATGAATTAGTAAAAACAGTTATTTAGCAAGTGAGAACTTGAGGAAGTCAAGAAGTTCAAAATTGATTTTTATTGTATAAATTTAGAAAAATAAGTTATCAAGTAAGGTAGTCCCAAAAATACCTGCATGTGTCTTGACAGTCTTAACAGAACTTAAAAATAAAGGTCACTGATATATGAACAGAAAAAATGTTAAGAGTTATTAAATATTCTATAAGGACAATTTCTGTGATGGCCCACTTGCAAATTGTATATCTCCCATCATAAACTTGTCTATTTAAACAAACCCGTTAAATCCTTAAAGCATGTTAAATTTAAAAGGTTAAATTAAAATTTGGTTTTCATCAATTATTTTTAATAGTAATGTTGTATTCCAGAGTTTCCTAGCCTTCTTTAATGTGTTGCTTGATTGTGTAATAAGGTATCACTCTTTGGAATGGCAAAAAAAAATTATTTTCCTAACACTATCAAGGTTATGAAATAGTCAATAAAGCTGCATCATTTTTAAGTACAGATAATATTAATGAATCTTGGGTCTTCCCATCTGTTACTGTTGTAGGAAACTCCATCATGCATATGAAGAAGAGGAAGAAGATACTTTGTTGTGGCACTGAACAGTTAGAAGTTGCTCAAGACTTGAATATTAGTGGAGTAAGTCCTATAGAAACTTACAGTTGGCAGAGAACTGGTTGCAAGGTAAAAATGAAACACAACTACTTTTTCATATGGCTGTACCACATATTGCATGCTATTAGCTTCGTTGCATATACATGTGCTTCTAGCAGTGATGATTGTAGCCATATTTTTGGAAAAGCAATCAAGCATTTACATTAAAAATCAAGAAACAATGTCATGAAGTTATATTTTTCATGCAATCTTTATGGTCACAAGCACCTAGGACTCTTTAAATCCTTTGAAGATCCATTTTAGAGTCAACACACTCTTTCCCTCTCCGTGCCACAAACTTTGAAAAAAAACTGAAGAAGAAAAAAGGGGACAGGCGGAAGAAAAGGAAGCACAAATTCCATAAAAGATACTCTAGTTTTTACCGTCTTGTCTCAAAGGATTAATGATGCATACTCATAAGTGTAATACATATCTATGTATCTTTGAAACACCAGAGAGAACACAACATATTCCCTTGAACTTACTCTGTGTTTCTAACTGCACAACAAAGACATTCTGCAGAGAACAGATATGCGCTGGGTCCCAGCTGTGGTGGACCCCAGTGAGTGATAGAGGCTTAAGTGTCATAAAAATGATACTTCACTGGAGTCTTCTTCATCCAGTAAATCTGCAGAGAATATTGAAAAACACTGTTCCAAAAATCTTGAAACAAAAAAAAAAAGTGCTGAAACATACAGGATATTTCTCAGTAGAGATAACGAAGGATTTAGTTTAAAATTATGCTTTGGTGAAGTTTCACTCATCTGCATACCATGACTCAGAAAGTCCAGTAGACTCTGAACTGTCAACACTTGCTGAACTACCAGACACAAGGAATTCAGGAGACGAATTTAAATGTGGTAGTCAAACCACAGTATTTTAGCATTTACTTGCAAGATTATTTAAATTTTTTTGACCCTTAATTGTTGAAAAACTTATTACTGCTTCTAGTTGCCAAAAAATTGGAGAAATTTGGTAAAAATTAGGAAATATGATTTTCCTTCATTTTAACCCAAAAATGCATAGGCTTCTAGGACATCTGTGAGCCAAGTGGCAGGCTGACACATATGCAGGGGCTATTCCTCAGTTGTGTTTCTTTGTGCTCTTTCTTATGCAGTATCACTGACAACATGGATGCTCCAGAGCAAACTAGAAGCTAATTAAGCGCTCATAAAATGTTTCTAGGGCAGACCTTTCTCTACCTCATTCCAGCAGCATGCTGGTGTGATGTCTTAGAGGATAATAAATATGCTAGGGAACAGCATTACTTGGAAAGAATGCAGCTAAGTTTGTTCTGGTGATGTTGCATTGAACATTTATTGACAGTTACAGATTCATTTTCATTTAATTAATCTGTGTTTTTTTCTTGTGCACTGGACTTTTGCAATAACCTCTTCATGTGCTCGATTCAGCAGCCTTAGGGTTCTTAGAGCTCAGGGAAATATGTCAGAAAAGACTCCTAAGGAGTATTTTTGTTCTTCTTTAGTTGTCTTTGTATAGAATATGGCAAAAACTTTCTGGCAAAAACCATCTCCTCTCTGAAGGTGGAAAACCACAAACATTTAGTCTGAGACCATAGGGTCCCATGCTCTTGCAATATCCCAAGATTTTAGTAGTTTATTTAACAGTTAGACCAGGAAATTTTTTTTCAACTATTTCCCCCCTCCTTTGAAAAGCAAGACTCTAGAATTTGCTCTACTTCTCCATTCCCCAGTGGTAGTTCCTATGATAAATTAGCTGATCTAAATTTCCTTACCATAGTGGCTATGACTGTGTTAAACACAGTGTCCAGTCTTGCAGCCTGACACTTGGGGATCACTAAATCTACCATCTCCAAGCAGAAAGTAAAGGCTATCATTGTCATTTATTGTGACATTAAGTTAGCTGAAGTTGCTCCTGTGTGAAAATGTTATCTTTTGGGAATACCCAGGAACAGTTGGAGAGAGAGAGACAGAAGAATTTCTTTGCAAAATGGTTAATCATTACTGCTTTTGCCTGCCTTTGAGCATTTGCACAAATAATTTGGTAATTAGCAGATTTAATTGCTTTCTGACACTGAGGATTAAGTAGCCTGCCCTGCTCTCCACTCTCAGAGCCATTAGTGTGCATGTCACCAAAGTCAATTAAGTCCATTTCAGTACTATTTCTCATCTATTTCCCTTTTACTAAGCGAATACTCCAAGATGCCTAAGAACAGAGCACATATCAAGGGTTCCTAAGGCCCCTTTTTGTCTCTACTGTCTACAGTAGATAATTTCTGGATAATCACACTCAGTTCTTTTACTTTGGAAGCTATTATTTGTAGTAAAACATAATCAACCAACAAAGTTCACAAATTTATCAGTGTTCAGTACTTTTTTTCTGACACAGTGGCAATAAGTAATAATTACAGAAAGCATGCCAGAATCACTTAAGCATAGAATCAGAAATCAGATCATGCAGAATTCAGCTACCGTGTTAAAGCCTGTGAACTCATGTGGGTTGTTTAACTTTTCTTTAGTGTCTCAAGTCAGGTATGACCATTTCTACCTTCTATTTACCCTAGTATTTACAGCCATTTGCATGTTGTTTTCATCAGTCTTGAAGCCACTAGAAGCTGAAAGAAACATGCTGGGTTTTAGTCTGCTTTTTCTGAATTTCTGTGGTTAGCTTGTTGATCTGAAATTCCTTATTATAGTGGTTATACCCACATATATGCCTATGTGCCATGCTCTTTCCTATTACCTGACACATGTACTGGAGTTGAATATTGACTGGCTGAGTTTCTTACAATCAGTTAATGTCTAGATGGTGTCAAATTATACTATAACAAGGACTATTTTCCTCATTCGGAAACATATGGAGATACTATCAAAACACAAAGTATTAAAACAGATGCTTTCCACTGGAACAAGACAGCATAGATAGTGGTTTAATTTAGCTCTCCAAAAAACACCTTGGATTTGCACTAGGGAAAACTATAAAGGATTTATTATTTCAATGCATGATTTAAACTGACAAGGGCAAAAACAACAACAACAACAATATTCTTTGCTCACAGACAGAAAGGCAAAATTTGACCAATTTTTTTTTTTTTTTTTTTAATCCTCTTTTCTCCAAGGTGGAAAAGTGATTGCACCCTGAGCTTGTTAAGGAGGGCTGTGGATGGTGAAAATTTACATGGATTTGGAAAGCAAACAAATTAATGGAAGAAAAATCCATCTGGAACTTTTAAATACAAAATCTCCATCTCTAGTTGCAAAAGTCCCCAAATGGTAAACTGCTGGACTCTGGAAGAATATTCAAAGCATTCCTTCTCTTCTTGCTCTAATTTGATGCTCTTGCTAGAATACTGTGGATTGTTTTGTTCAAAGAATGTTGATTTAAACAGGCCCAACTGTATTTTCCACACACTTGCCAATGACCTGGAAAAGGAGAATGAATAGTAAGGTGACTCAGTTTGCTCATGACACTAGATTTTCAGAATAGTATAGATGAGGACCATCTTCACAGAATGATAGACTTTATAAAACTCAGTGGGTAATAAAATGACAAATGAAGTTTAGTGTAGATAGATATCAAATAACATCAAACAAAAATAAGACTTATCTTCATATGTAAAATGACGGGTTCAGAGCTGACCATTACCACTCAGGAGTGAGATCATGGGGTTATGCCTCACAGCTCCATAAAAGCATCAGTTTAGTATTTAGCAGTTGTGAAAAAGCAATGAAATGTTAGAAATTATTAGAAAAGAAATAGAGAACAAAACACGGTTTAACCACTTCTTGAATTGTGTGTACATAATATAGGAAATCAAACTCTGTCCTGTTCTTACACTTCTCCCTAAGCATCTTTGTTGGCCATCATGGAGGACAGGACACATAATTAGATGATGCTTTGATTTGTCCCAGTACTTCCCCATATTTATGATGTTATGTTTGGATATTTAGATTAATTCACACACAGAATTATTTAAATTAACCTCAATGAGCAATCAAAAAAAGTGTAGGCACAAGTCACTACAGTAGTTAGTAATGTAATGAAGAAATACTGAAACTCTATAGCCAGCAGAAATTTTGGCCCTGTACACACTGTCTGATTAAGGTACTTTGACTTTAAGTTCATAAATCCTATGTCTTCAAACTAGGCACACTTACAGTATAATGCAACTGTTTTCTGTTTTTCACTTTTGAACAGAGGAGTTCAGGTGTATTAACTATCTGACTGGTCCTTGTGACTGTCCACTTTGACTCATCTGTTGGAAAACTTTCATGTTGGAACTTTCAGCTCTGCCAAATGTTGCCCTCACTATAGGAACAGCAGCAAGTGGCCACTCTCCCACCAGTAAAGATGGAGGTTGTGGGCTAGAGTTTGCCTAGTAGGTTCCAGGAGTTTGGATTTTGACAGTTCTTTACCAATGTCTGGGCTCTCCTAAATTTAAGCCAGTTTTCAAGATAATACTGCAGTGTAAATAATTGGATAATACAGACTTCTGTGCAAGCTTGATTATGAGTTAACATGATAGCAAGGGCACATTCTTTATAACCAGTAGCAAGATTGCTTTTACATTGCCGATCTCATGCTTTAAACCATAAATATAAAACTGGAGTTATGTCCCAAAGAAGCACTCCATTGTTAATAGATGTATTATGAATATGGAAGCTTTTATCTTTCATGTTCGACACTGTCAAAGGCAGGTCATAGGCATGACAGATATATGGTCTGATTCAGGATATTCTTCTCTGTGAAATACTAAGACACACTCCTTCTCTATCCTACCCACCCACCTGCAATCGTCCCTGAGAGGGAGGAGTAGCAACACTGTAAGAAAATTACCATGCAGAGCATTAGCAGATTCAGCTGATGTTAGTAAACAATAGTTTGTTTTGTTTCTACTTATTTCATACAGTAAAATGTTTAAGGATGTTGATTTTGTCAATAAGCGGATGATTTGATATTATGTCTTTGATGTTAACAACCATTTTTGTTTTGCTCTCAAAGTCATAATATCACAAGAACTCAAAGATAAAATTTCAACCTCTTATGTGCAATTGGGTGTATAATTCCTCCATTATTATTCTGATTATTATTCTTATCCTATTAGCTTCTTCACCTTGAGCTAATACGACATTTCAGTGCTATGGGAAATCAATGGGGCAAAAATTTCTCATGCTACCACAAAAAATTGCTGTTGATTTAGGTACAAAGACTAAATATCATATAGATAGTATGGACAAAGAGATTAAAGGAAAGGAAACTCATCTGTTATTGGACATCTGCTAAGTTGTTTGTAAAAATGGGTGTGGTCTGTAGGGAAGAAAAAAGCTTGTTTATCGAGTGCATGTAACCTGAATAAAACTTACTTTCAGCATAATTAGCTGTACCCTGCATCTGATACTGGCTGCATACTTCAGACTTGACCAAAGGTTTATATTGTCTTCCACTTCAGTATTTACCGTCTGATTGTATGTGTACATGTAAGTGTATGCTTCTGTACCTCAAATCCTTCCATTAATTTGATTTTGTAACTCTTGTCACCTACTGACAGGAGGCATAGTATACTACAAATAATATCCACATTCTGATCGGGAAGATAACCAGCCCTTTTGCCTGAGGAAAGAAAATACGAGGGAAGGAAACTCCTTGATCAGACTATTTTTCCAGTGCCCCTCAAGGAAATTATGTAATTATACTAAACAACATAAGAGTTAAGGAGGGTGAGGGTTGTAAGGTGGATGAAATTGCATTTGGGAATTACTTTTCAGGTCCCTCTGTTGGTTTTTTTTGTCTTATCAGAATAAATTCTCTGAGGACTTTACATCTTCTGAGACTTATGGTTTATATTTAGTTTAGAAGAATAAGATTAAACAGCATTTCAAATGTCATTTTCAGACTGTAGGTTTCCTACGGACTCTAAAAGTGTCAGAATAGCTGGAATAAATTTGGGTGAGTTTCTAGATGTCCCGGATAAGGGGGCCAGTAGCCTGGAATTAGAGGGTAGGGATCCCTTTCTAGGGAAGGGGGCATTGACAAAGCGATTGGAAAAGGGGAACAAGTCCTCAGCCTCTGGAGGCGACTCCTGTCAGGCGTGAAGGAAAGGTATCCCTTCAGGGAAGATGTTCTATGTCACCCAGGCAAGTGGACCACCATGGAGAGAGGTATCCAGTACCTGAGGGAATTAGCCATGCTGGAGGTGATTTATGATGACCTGGACAAGCAGCAATTATCCAAAGATGGAGATGAAGTCAAGTGCACCCGACCCATGTGGGGGAAGTTTGTACGGAGTGCACCAGCATCGTATGCTGACTCATTGGCAGTAATGACCTGGAAAGATGGAGAGGAACAAATGGTGGATGAATTGGCTGGTCAACTCCAGCAATACAAAGAAAGTCTCTCTTCCTCCCTACGGGTCTGCATCTGAGCTGTGGAGAAACTGCCGGACATGCTAGCTGAGAAACTGTCATAGGAGTTCCAGCGATTCAAAGAGGGTATGCCCTGCTCCCCACCTGTACGGACCAGTATCTCAGCCATTAGGAGAAAGTGTCCCTCTGCTCAAGAGAGAAGATATCGTGGATACACACCCCGGGGCAACCTGTGGTTTTACCTGTGTGACCACGGAGAGGACATGAGGAAGTGGGATGGAAAATCTACCTTAGAATCATAGAATCATAGAATCATAAAGGTTGGAAAAGACCTCTAAGATCATCGAGTCCAACGGTGGACCTTGACCCTAGAGGCACAGGTACGTGAATTGCAAGGAAAAACAATCACAAAAGGGGGTTCTTCCAGGAAAACTGCTGCTCCAGTCGCCAGTGAGCAGTTCCCCAGACAGCGCAGAAGGGCTGATCTTACTTCTGATCTTAATTAAGGGACTCCTGATTCGTACTTAGAAGAAGTGGGTAGCAAATACGATGACCAGGATTAGACGGGCCCTGCCCCCGGGTAGGTGGAGGAAAGGGACAACCGGGTTTACTGGACTGTGTGGATTCGGTGGCCTGGCACATCAGACAGAGTTTTAGGCTCTTATGGACACCGGTGCACAGTGTACCCTGATGCCATCAAGCTATAAAGGGGCAGAACCCATTTGTATTTCTGGAGTGACAGGGGGATCCCAAGAGCTGACTGTGTTGGAGGCCAAAGTGAGCCTAACTGGRAATGAGTGGCAAAAGCACCCCATCGTGACTGGCCCCGAGGCTCCGTGCATCCTTGGCATAGACTACCTCAGGAGAGGGTATTTCAAGGACCCAAAAGGGTACCGCTGGGCTTTTGGTGTAGCTGCCTTGGAGACGGAGGAAATTAAACAACTGTCTACCTTGCCCGGTCTCTCAGAGGACCCTTCTGTTGTGGGGTTGCTGAGGGTCGAAGAACAATGGGTGCCGATTGCTACCACAACGGTGCACCGGCAGCAATATCGCACCAACCGAGACTCCCTGAT
>JAYKAV010000446.1:0-76170 GCA_035582835.1 Phoebastria nigripes | reverse complement strand
CCAGAAAATGAGAAGCAATATGCCCTGTTCACTGATGGGTCCTGTCGTCTTGTGGGAAAGCATCGGAGGTGGAAGGCTGCTGTATGGACAAGTCACAGAAACTGCTGAAGGAGRAGGTGAATCAAGTCAGTTTGCAGAAGTGAAAGCCGTCCAGCTGGCCTTGGATATTGCCGAATGAGAGAAATGGCCAGTACTGTATCTCTACACTGACTCATGGATGGTGGCAAATGCCCTGTGGGGGTGGTTGCAGCAATGGAAGCAGGACAACTGGCAGTGCAGAGGTAAACCTATCTGGGCTGCCGCATTGTGGCAAGATATTGCTGCCCGGGTAGAGAACCTGGTTGTAAAAGTGCGTCACGTGGATGCTCACGTACCCAAGAGTCAGGCCACTGAAGAGCATCAAAACAACCAGCAGGTGGATCAGACTGCTAAGATCGAAGTGGCTCAGGTGGATCTGGACTGGCAACAGAAGGGTGAATTATTTATGGCTCGGTGGCCCATAACACTACAGGCCATGGAGGAAGAGATGCAACATATAGATGGGCTCGAGATCGAGGGGTGGACTTGACCATGGACACTATTGCACAGGTTATCCATGAACGTGAAACATGCGCTGCCATCAAGCAAGCCAAGCGAGTCAAGCCTCTTTGGTATGGAGGACGATGGCTGAAATGTAATTATGGGGAGGCCTGGCAGATTGATTATATCACACTCCCACAAACACGCCAAGGCAAGCGCTATGTGCTCGCCATGGTGGAGGCAACCACTGGATGGCTGGAAACATATCCCGTGCCCCATGCCACCGCCCGGAACACTATCCTGGGCCTTGAAAAGCAAGTGCTATGGCGACATGGCACCCCAGAAAGAATGGAGTCAGACAACAGGACCCATTTCTGAAACACCCTCATAGACACCTGGGCCAAAGAGCATGGCATTGAGTGGGTGTATCACATCCCCTGTCATGCACCAGCCTCCGGGAAAATMGAACGATACAATGGACTGCTGAAAACTACGCTCAAAGCGATGGATGGTGGGACATTTAGGCATTGGGATACACATTTAGCAAAAGCCACCTGGTTAGTCAACACTAGGGGATCTGTCACCCGAGCGGGCCCTGCCCAGTCAAAACCCTTATGTACTGTAGATGGGGATAAAGTCCCTGTAGTGCACATAAAAAATATGCTGGGGAAGACAGTCTGGGTTAGTCCTGCCTCAGGCAAGGGAAAACCYATTCGTGGGATTGCTTTTGCTCAAGGACCTGGGTGCACTTGGTGGGTAATGCRAAAGRATGGGGAAGTCCGATGTGTACCTCAAGGGVTTTTGATTTTGGGTGAAAATAGCCAATGAACTGAATTGTATGATGCTAATTGCTATATAATGCTCTATGCCATATCAATGGTATTACAGTAAGAATCACCCAGATTAATGAAGAAGGAACTTTGATGAAACCGAGCAAAGTGCAACGATGATAAAACCAGACGAGTGCAGCGATAATGGAACCAGAATTGGCTTCAGGATGCAGCAATCCAACACCACACACCATCTCTCCTGCCCTGAAGGACTGCTATGACAGATGGAGCCCAAAGTCATGGACTAAATGAACTCAACGAACATTTTAGAGAGACGGCCTATAGACTAAGGGAATGATATCTGTGTGTATATATCAAAGGACGGGAAAAGTGGTGGTGATTAATTGGAATGTATTGGAAAGTGTAGGACCTGGGCATGATGTAGATGGTGTAGAATAAGGGGTGGATACTGTCCTGGTTTTGGCTGGGATAGAGTTAATTTTCTCCCTAGTGGCTGGTATATTGCTATGTTTTGGATTTAGTATGAGAGTAATGTTGATAACACACTGATGTTTTAGTTGTTGCTAAGTAGTTCTTATACTAAGTCAAAGACTTTTCAGCTTCCCATGCTCTGCCAGGTGCACAAGAAGCTGGGAGGGAGTATAGCCAGGACAGCTGACCCAAACTGGCCAAAGGGATAGTCCACACCATATGATGTCATGCTCAGTATATAAACTGTGGGGAGTTGGCTGGGGGGCGGTGACTGCTGCTTGGGAACTGGCTGGGCATCTGTTGGCGGGTGGTGAGCAATTGCATTGTGCATCACTTGTTTTGTATATTTTTTTATCATTATTATTATTATTATTTTCTCTTCCTTTGCTGTCCTATTAAAACCCATGGGTTTTATTTTTTTTCCCCCGATTCTCTCCCCCATCCCACCGGGGAGGAGGGGGAGGATGAGCGAGCAGCTGTGTGGTACTTAGTTGCCAACTGGGGTTAAACTGTGACACAAGAATAAAACTTAAATTTCTGACTAAAAGTTTTTGTGACTGCTTGGTTAAACGTAAGGGACTGACAAGAGAAACAGGCTGCCAAATGAATAATCCCTGGAGAACCTTTTCCTCTGGGCCATGGCTGGGGGGCCTTGATTTCATTCAGCCAAATGTTATATCTACATTTAGGGTTGGCAGATAGACAAAATGTAGAGCTGCAGTTGTAGTTGGGTTGTAAATCGACTTCAGTGGGAATTCATAGGCTGCCAAAAAATTGTCCCCTGAGGCCTTTTTCCATGGCTGTGGGTCCTTGAGATACAGTCAGTCAAAGCCAGGCCCTAGTTTTATGGTAATTATCAGGATGGTGACAAGCCCATGGCCCAGAGGAACAAATTCTCATCTGTCATTTCAGTTTCAGCATACACTTTCCCTTGAGAGCCTTCAACCCTGCTGCAACTGCAGCACCAGTTTTTGTCTCCCTCCCAACCCTTGTCCTAATCCTAACCCAGTGCCCATTGGCTGAGCCTAACCCAATTACTCCCAACTACTGCCCAGAGGGGAAACACCTCAAGGGACCATTCTTTTTCAAACCTACCTGTCCTTTAGGGAGTACGGTTAATGCTGGCATTTATAGTTAGGATTTTGAGAGACACAAGGTCTAGTGCATAAAGACAGGAAGTGTACTATGTGGCTTAGTAGTCATCCTCGAAGAAGTGACCTAAACACTGTAAGGTCACGTGGTTAATTGCGCATCTGTCTAGATTATCCCTTTCATTCTTTTACCGTATGTTTCCTGTCTTCATTTGTGCTTGTGGTTTTTCTGGAAACTGTTTAGCAATGTCGTCTATGTGTTTGTCTGTGTATTTGAAAAAGAGAGAATATGAGAAAGAGTAAATATAGAAAAACCTAGAGATTGTCTCTGAAATTAGATTTATTTGCACGTAATTGCACCCTAAATGAAAAATATAATACCCTTTGACTTTTAAAATTTATTTTAGGTAGAGTTTGAGCAACAATAGGAAGAGTTCTTGGGCAGTTCTGATTAAAAAAAGAAAAAACAAGTGCATCCAATATTCAGGATGTTTTGGATTGCTCTTTTCTGCAGTTAATGAAGCCCTTAATCTCCTGTCACAAAAGAGTTTATCATGGCAGGCAGACCAAAGAAGGAAAATAGTGAAAAGTAGAAGGTAGAACAAAAATAACAGTAAATATTAAGTCTCTGTGGACAAAATAGCCAGAGAAATTTAAAGATGCCGTTTGTTCTGCTTTCTTTGAATGAGACAGAGATAAGAAGGATTACAGGAAAATAAGAATCTGTACCAGCTTAGCTGTAGAAACATTATTTATTCATATCTTATTGATTGGTCTCTACTGTCTGCAAATTTGGGTTGGCTACCTAATGGAAAAGAGTCTTCTCAAAGGTGACCAGTGTACTCCATTTGGATAGATATCCGGATTTACTTTAATCTCTTGTTCTGGGAAAAAAAAGACATGAAGGAAAGGTAAGGAAGAAAATCTGGTTGATGGGTTGTCATCTTTCTTAGCTTTCTAGTACTCCATGATATTTTTATGGTACTATAACATTGCAATTTATTTATTTGCTTCCTTTAATTTAACATCTCTTTTTATTATGCAGTTTATTCCCTAATTAGTATAAGATTGTTCTCTAAATATTATAATCCATTTTAAAAAACACAAAAGAAAGTGATTTAACTGGTGGAGACACATCAGAAAAAAATAAGTCTCCCAAGATGCACTTCATCCCGCTTCAGATAAGCTACTTAGTTGTCACTCTCTCAAGTTTCCCAGCATGATTTCAAAACCCGGTATAAATGGATAACCTTAGCATATTATCAGTAATTAAGCAATGAAAGATATTTTCCTTTTATCATTTTAGCAGCATATGCTACCTTTAGGCCACCAGAAACTGAAGGGGCAAACAAGGGCGTTAGGGATTTCCTTACTACAGGAGAATTCGAGCACGCCAGAGTGGTGCATACTGAGAGGCAAGACTGAGACTGGGCTCAGAAGTCAGAGATGGGAGGGAATATTTTCATAATATGTGCTCTATAGAACTTCTACCTTCCAGACAGCCTCTAGATGACTATAAAACTACCATAAAATTATAGCAAACCTTTGGTCTATTCTACTGTACAGAAGTGGCTCCTGCAGGTCTAAGCCTGTCAGAATTTGAACAACATAAATATAATCTGATGTTTCTTGTCATTCCGTGTTCTAACATCATTCAGGTGGCAAGGATAAAAAGAATACAGGAACTTCAGGGTCTGTGTCTATCCAATTTTTTATTTCTACTCATCATTTTGCTACTGTGAAGGTCACAACTGTGAATTTTCTTTACTGACATTAACCATTCTCTTTTTGTCACAAATATTTGGAGAGCGCAAGTAAGTTCCTTCTTTTGCATTCTTATATTTTGATACTTGGGCTGGCCACATTATTAAATAACTGCTCATGTGGTTTGAGAACAGTGTGCATTCCTTCTTGCAAATCACAGGGAGAATTAAAGCTTTAAGCTGTCACCTTAGAAGCTCTCAAATGGGTTTTTAATCAGGGTAATTGCCAGCACACAGAAGCAGTCAGAAGAACTACGGCACCAAAGTGCTTTAAAATGGAGAGAGTGGAAAATTATCAGTCAGGAATTTGGCTGTAAAGATTTCTTAACTAATGTGCTTGTTCAAATATGTAGGACTTGATCCACCGAACGCACAGTTGCAATCCAAATGTAATCATTAAATCCTTCCTGGGGAAAAAAAAAAAGAGTATGTGATAGTCCCTCTGAGTAAGAGTTTCATCTCAGCTACTTGCATTTTCAGTCCCATTAAAAGATTAGTTTTAATATTTCCCCTGTTACATGATAAATTGGGAAAAGGAAAAATCAACAGATTACTGATAGTTTTTCTCATGCTAATCCATTTGTCTGACCTTCCTAGTACACAAATAGCAGCATTTTTCCCCAGCAGCCCAGATTCAAAAGTGGATTAGAGGCAAAGCACCAGAGTTAAGAACCCAAAGCATCAAAACAGAACATTTATCAACTACACATCCCTGTGACCTTGCCCCTCACAGAATGCAAGTCAGTTCGTTACCTGTCTCAGATATGAACACAGAGTGTATACTTTACTCAAGATCAACAGTGTGACCTGTGAAAAACAATGACATTTATAATGGAGCCAAAGGCAGAGGTTTTTATATTTTGCAGTGAATATCAAGCTAAAATTCAGATGTCAGGATTAATATAGGGGTATGATCCTCTATCTCAGCAGCCATGAAATCTCTCAGAAAGTTACTCTGATAAGTAGCTGTCTATCTCAAGAGATGAACAAAGCTGGAACAGCAGAGCATTTGCAGATGTGTTTCTATCAGATATTTGATATGCAGCTAGAAATCAGGATAAAGGGATAGTATTAATATCAATGAGAATTTGATTTTCTCATTGTCTGCATACCTGCACTGCAGATGGGAGTAAGGACAAGACAGCTTTTCTGCAGCACAAGAAATAAAACCATTGCAATTATTTAAAGGGTACACTAATTCCTGTTGGATATTTGAACGTTTCTTCTCAGGCAGGTAACTACATATTTTTGGGACTACATCTGCTATTCAGAAGAACAGCTTTTTTGCCTCTGACAGTGGTAATCTCTTATCTTTCCACCCATTGCCAGATTCAAAGGCAATGACATGTAACAGCTATCTGTTTTAAATGCGAGGTATTTTATGAAGAGCAGAGAAGGACATTTAGCAACTAGGTTAGGACTCTTGTCAAATCACTTTACTACATCTCTGAAGTTAAGTATTTCTCTCTGTCACTGGATCTTAGTTTACTGAGAGTAGGAGAATTAGGGAGAGAAATAGATACATGAAAGTAAAGGAAGTGTCTCCCTACTCCTTGGGCTTCCAGTCAGTGAGTGATGAAAATTTTGTAGTGATATCTAGTATCATATTTAAGTTGTAAGATATCTATGTAAAAGACATCTTTTTTTCAGTGTTTGTGCAACATCAATGCAAATTTATCAATGAAAACAAGAAGGGTTGAAGAGCTAAGACATTCAAAAGGGATAGAGAAGCTAGTCCTGCTGACTAGCTAGTGTCTGAACTAAAACCTAATGTACATCCCTTATTTTTAGAAAGTTTCTTTAAAAAGATTTTCTTTGAGACGATGACAGTGTGTGCTGATCTTATTTATTTCTTTCATATTGTATAAGCACGCACAGATATCCCCTAGCATCATCAACCTTTCTTTACATTCTGCATTGCTTGAGGACACACACAAAGACCTCACGAAATTGCCTGATGTAAATGCTACTGAACTGTCCTGATACTTGCACAGCTAGAGGCAGGGTTTGACAGTAATAGGCTGGATGATAAACATTAATGTTTTCACTCTAAACCATGCTGCTGAAGGTGTTGAGATCTTCTGGGATCCGTATAATATCATAACAATCTATAATGGCCATGTCAGTGGCATACACATTCTCTGGTGTCATAACAGATGATTCTGGCTTTAGCAGCTTGCCAGTAATACCAATATGAACAGAAATACAAAACAGATGAGCGGAGGTTAGCAGTCTAGACCTATAGATGCAGATCACCACTGGCCTTCACATTATGCCTGAGGGAGCTGTTCAAGTGACTTAATTAGACCCGTGGGTATATCCAGAAGAATTAGAGAAATCCATTCCATGTCTCCATTATACTCAAAAGTTATGCAGTCATTTTAGCTAACATTTTTCCCTGCAATCATTTATGAGGTGAGGTCAATGAATGAGAGAGATGAGTCAAAAGCATTTGTACCACCTGTAAAATAGCAAAAACCTCCTTTTTCACCCGCATTTGGGCACTGTGTAGCAATATCAAATCTGCCCAATTTTCAGTGTTTGAGCTAAATAGCACAATTTAGAGATAAGATTGCTGCAGCGGAATCTGGGATCTTTTGAAATAGAAAATGCCATATCCCAAGGTTAATCAAATATATTCTTCAAAAACATCCAAGCTAAAATAGCACCCCTGACACAGATAATCTCCAAAAAAGTGAGCAAACTGATAGGGGCAAGTATTGCTTTTTAACTCTTATCTGTGGCTAGAACTGGCTTGTGGTTTAGGTAAGAGGGAAAGTATCTGTGAAAGTATGAAGTAATACATTCAGCTTGATTCGCTCTGCTTCATAAGCAGGGCAAAAAGCAAGCTTCCTCTCTCCCCATGCCTCCCAACACAGGGTGCATTTTAGCATTGCAGCTGCAGAAGAATTCTTTTTTTGTCAGGCTTGTTCCATTTTCTTGTCTATGCCAGCTGGCTCTAGTATCCATGTGGACTGGACAGTATGAGTAGCCAGTACTTCCATATCTTATTTTCCCAGAAGATTTTCTGTCCCTGGAGAATCTCCAGGATGGATTTATTCTGCTAGAAGTCTATCATATACTGCAAAACAATGTAGGAGAAAAACAGCCATATGATGAGGGAGCTGCATAACTCAGGCTTTGAATGCCTGTTCAAGCAAACTACGGTTCTTGGTCTAATCCATGTAGTCTACAGAATGCTGACTTAACACCTGGTGATGAGAAAATATTCTCTATAACTGGCAGTTCTCTAGCTACCTCTATAGGAGGTTAATGACAGAACAATAATCCTGCTCCTGGCACTATGGGGACAGTACTTTTGATGATTATCCCAGACATGAAGAGGTTTCTGTCCCACTACATGGACCAGTCTGATTAGTGTAGTTTTTTATTAGCTGATATTTGTAGAAGGGTGGTGATAGAGAAATTCAACATTCCTTCTCCCCTGACTATATGTATTCTGTCTTTGGCTATAAACATTCAATAGTTTCCCTATCTAGGAATGCATTTGCCCTTACCTTTTTCCTCTCTCTGCATTACAAATCTCGCAGTATACAACACTGTACTATTCCAGGTAGACCATTGTGGGCATTTATCAACCTCCTGGCAATTTTGCAAGTAAATCATTGGCTGAAAGACACTTAATGCATATTAAATAAAAACACAAAATTTGCCATTTTATTGTCTTTGTGAGATTGAAATTCTAAGTCCACATAATCAGTCTCACAACAGCCTCAGCATACAGCAAGATTCACAATGTGTGCTAAGAAAGTCAAAACACACTATAATTTGCCTAGGCCATCACAAAATAAACATGCAATTGTTACAGCTGGTAATAGCTGAGCTCTAAAATCAGTAACTTCCTCTTCCATCGGAGGGGAGGCCTGGATATCTCAGCATTCACTCAGCCTTTTCGCTAACCTTCATCACTTAGAAGCTTGTGCTTGGTAGAAGGCTGACGCTGTATGTTTACATCTGAATTAAGAATTATAGCACGGAAATACATGTACATAAAGGAAAGACTTTATCTGGGGACAGGAAACCTTTATTTTAGTCATGTATGATTGTATGTCTGATTGATTGTCCTGATCGAAGTCCTCACAGTAGCAGACTCCTTGATGATGTTTCACTTAGTGTGACAACGATACACCTGTGCTCCTCTTGTCAAGCTTGCTCTGTGGTCTGGAATGCAAGAAGGTAGACCAGGACCTCTTTAACAAAAAGGAATAACTCCTTGGTATACAGGGATTGAAAGTACCATCTGCCTCGCTCCTACATGTCCAAGTGGCTCAATAAATGCAGGGTATTGCAGATAGTGTAGTGAATTTGTAACATTTGGTATTCCATAGCTAACCTTCCTGATATTAAGGTAAATCTCTCAGTCATTATTGCTCTCCTTAATGCTTAGTTCCTGAAGTGTTTACCCTATTAGGAAGAGATTGGAAATACACAACAAGAATCATGGGCAAGTAGAGAAACTAAAGAATAATTTCATTATTTTTAGTTTGTTTGTTTGTTTTTAATGTGGTTCTACAGTCTTTGTAGAATTTTCTTCTTATTTCTTAACCATAACTTTACTAGAGATGATTTTACCCCAATTGGGATTTCTTACTTTCTTTTTTTTTACTAAAATAGCAGTAAACCTGGTAATACAGGGAGAAATATAAATTGAGACTAACTGCAATTTTCAAATGAAATGAAAAAGTAATTTTTTTAAAGTATTAACTTTCATTGCATTTATTCATGATTGTTACTAATTCACACTATTTATGTCATTTACAATGGCATCCTTCAGTAGTTAGTATCAATTATTGAGATTTATATTCTATAAACAAGCATGCTTGTATTTCTCTGTATGGCAGCTTACATCCCCTAGACTTCTGATTTTTGTAGCTGTACCTTTAAGCACTTCATGTGCTTGGAAACATGGCAGTTCTTTCCCAGTGTACACAGTAACATTCCAGAGCTATTCAAAGCACCAATCTGATAGAAACAAGAGAAGTGAAAAAGAAGAGGAAAATTAATATGCTTGTCATTGGAGTAGTTTCCAACATATTTTTTTCTGCAAAAACCCCACAGCATTATGTTTTATCGCAAAGATACCTTAAACAGAGTTGTATTATCTTAACATCATCTTAAACCATTATATAAGTACACAGTCTGTATTAGATGTCCTGTACCATTACCTGTGGTCTCGTGTCCAAATGGTATCCAGCCTGTTGGAGTAGAATCATGACTGAGAATGAGAATACCTGCTGTTTAATTACAGAGGAAGAGGCTAACATCAAGGCTAGCCAAAGACAGAGGCTTGGATGTGAACTTCCTTACAAATAGCACAGAGAATTCTGAAATCTTTTTTTCTTGATATCACCTCGCAGACAGTTTGTGCCTAATGAAAATATATTGTAGGCCTTAATGTAGTAATGGCTATCAGTGTTGCACGTTTTTAATCATTTAAAGATGTCATTTAAATATTTTCTATCCTCTGTGAATATTTGATGCTCATTAAATATTCCTTGGAAAAGTAAAAATAACACTTACATTTGTTAAAGGATTTTGGCAGCAGTAATATCACCAGAATGTTTTTCACTTCTCCTAGAATTAGTAATACATCCTCTTTCTGCAGGCCCACCTCACCCCTAAGTATTAGAAAGATACATTCCCAAAGATGGAGGACAAACTATCTGAAAAAGGTCAGAGGAGGCAGAATCAGAAGCAAAGCCACAAGGGAGAACCATGGGAAATATTTGTATCCTATTTCTTCTATAAGAGAAGTCTGTTGTGAAATTTTACATTAAGAAAATGTATTCTGTATTCCAAAGAGCTATAATGCCTAAACAAAACAACCCACCACTTCAGACCGCAGAGTATTTGAAAAATGAAATAAAGGAACAGAACACAGTGGTCAAAATCATGATGAGTATTCCATTAATTCCATTCTCGTCCCCTTCCCTCATCCCATATACATATGCGTGTTGATCTGCGCGCGCGCACACACACACACGCTCTCTTAGCCTGCGTAGTTTCATTTACTTATATAAAGTGAAGTTATCCTAGCATAATCCTCTATTTAACAATTGCTGTATAAATCTGATTTATATATACTTTTAGGCCCATTAACCTTTTGTCTCAACAATTTTTGTAGCTCAAATCTCCACAGGATAATTGTCATACAAAAAGGATTTTTATTTTGTCATTATAAAATGTGTTGTATTTGTTGTGTTCTGATGCTATGTCAAAAGGGCTCCCATTTTAGTTTATCTAAAACTGTTTATTATTTTGTGTAAGGCTGATGTGACCTCTGTTCATTCCTCTCTAATGATAACAACAAAAAGCCAGTAGTTCTTCCATTGTCTGTTCAGTTACTGACATCTTTTTTACTGAATTATTCATCTGCCCCCTGCTTTTAAAATTGCTTTCCTGTGATAGATTTCCATCCCAAGCAGAGTAGCAGTGTTAAGAATTTCTTAGGTGCTCTGTCAGTCAAGGATTTTCCCTGTTTAGAGTCTCAAAGAAGCTGTAACAAGCTTTAATGCTCACAGTCATTAGCTGTGTGTCTTGGGTATGCGAATGCAGCAAAGCTGCTATTACTCTCATAACCTTTCCTGCGGGGTCTGTAATGTGAGTTAACACTTAGTTATATTAGTGAAGTCAGGGAAATGATATGGTTACCACTGCAACTCAGGAAATTCATGGTTAAACGTCAGTTATTAGCAAGGTCATAAACCCCCTTTGCAACATCAAAAGATATCATTTATCACCTCAGGAGAAGGCTAATTAAGCTAGAGGACTTTGTTTAAATTCTCAAATAGCTTGCACTGCCTGAAGATCCCTTATGCATAATCCATTCTGATTCAAAATGCTACAGGAAAACAAGAACAAGGTAGAGACAGGACTGGAGGAGCAATGGGACCATGGATTAAAGGCACATACATTATTCAAACTTTTATCTGATACTGGCTTCAGTGGAGAATTGAATGAAATGTTTTTGAGCTTTCATTTTTGAGATATGAAATAGAGTTCTTCCTGCCTGGAGAGCTAAGAGTGTCTTGTCAGAATGGTAACCAGCCGGTATGAGTGAGGTATATAAGTACTAGAATTAACTGAATACCAGCATGAGCTTGTTCTTATAACTTGATACATAACAGGCTGAGACCACAGAAGGCCTTATTTTTTTTTTGAAGGAACCTTTTATCACTCACGTTTCTGAAAATCATGGCTCTGTTTATTCTGCATGTATGAATATATGAGTAGTTCTGGCTCATAACTTTCACCAGTAAGTGTAGCCATTCTGATGTAATGCTGGAATTGTAGCTGCAGTGAGCTATACAAGAGCTTACTTATGGATCTGGAAAAGAGAGGGGCAGTCCCAGGGTGAACACAGCAGTTCTATAGCAGTAAGAAGAATCAGAACCCGTGCTGGGCCCAGTACCCGGAAAAGACAAGAGGTACCACAGTTTTTACAGCAACCAACTGCAGATAGAGAAGAAGTCAGACATTAAAAATCTTGTTGATAACATCATATGATACAATAGCTTTAGCAGAAAAGGCAAACTAACTATTTTACATGAAGTAGACCACCAAATTTTTAAAGGAGCTGTAGAAACGATTGGGTTCCTGACAAGATCTGGGCATAAATTGAGCTGCCACCTATGTGAAGGGTTTTGAAGCAATACCCTACCTAGAATCAAGAGTTGAGAATGTGCAGATTTATTTATAATAAATAATATTTATTATAATAATAAAATATAATATTATAATAATAAATATTATAATAATAATAAATATTTATTTATAATAGCAAGAAGAAAATAGTCAGTGGGATCCTATTCTGAAAGACAAATAATTACTCCCATTGGGAAGGAGATATATATATATACAGTTGTGTACATACATGTGTATGTATATGATAGATATGCTTAGTTTGGGTGGAATACTTACCTAATTCAGATTTTCTTGCCTGTGAGCTACTTTATTCATTAATAGCTAATACACTAAACCTAGTGCATTGTGCCCATCTTGTAGCTGAATCGGTCAGTTTTCTGCGTGACCGTTGATGTATATAGATTTTGATCTTTTGTCAGTTAATTTTGAGGAGAATCCCAGCTTTGCATTTCCTCACATCTTTGTCCTTTATACATGGAGTTACACATACTTTCATCTTTCTTCCCATAGTTTTTAATTTAGTTTAGTCTCACACAGTAATCTCTATTGCTTTGTTTCTTCATGTTTTGATTATGCTGAGACAACTGTCTTCTCTGTCTGACTGCTACTTTAATGGGAACTTAGCTACTAATTACTTTTCATATATTCCCTTCCATTGTTCTCAATAGTAATTGAGAACAAAATCTGTCTTCCTTCAAAAATGCATAACTATCTAGTTCGCTTTAGTTAGGGGTCAAATTGATGAAAGTGCACCAATTCTTTGTTAAAAAAAAATATTTCTGTTGGCTTTAAGAGGATTTAAAGATATGTTTGCTGACTTTAGGGTCTCACTATTGTAAATGAGCCCACTGGAATAGTGGCTAGGATCATTTTATCGTTGTGCTCTAAACTTAGCAGATAAAGAAATAGTTAATTACACAGGAATGCAGATCCAGCACTTTTCACCAGAACTAAAATGCTCTAAACTAGTTTCACCAGAACTAAAAATCACTCATCTACTAAGAACTGGTCTCCAGCACCTAGCAAGTATCTCTTACAGGGCACGTCCAGTTGCAATGACTTTCAGTGTTGATGCAATGTGAAATCAGACCAATTCTGTTACAAGAAAAGAAGCTGAATAACGTTAATGCACATTTGGGAATGTACTGTCTCTTGGACTACCTTAGGGGCAAAAATTGTTAGATCATTGATGCTTCAAGGCAGTGTGTAAATATTTCAGTTAATACGTTGATTCAACCAAGGAGAAACAGGCAGGAGGGTCCTGCCATTTGAGAAAATAATGCAATCTGGGGATAACTAAGAGAAATGAGAGGAAAAATGTAAAGGAAAAGGATATAAATGAATTCTAAAGCTCAGTAAGACAGTGAAGTTTCCCATGTTTTGAAATAAGCTTTCAAATGGTTGCGAATACAAGTCTAGGCTGGGAATCCTTTCATTATTGTTACCTTTGCCCTCCTAATAGAGATACCCTTCTTCTGTGGGAGAAAGATAACTTTCCTTAAGAGCAGCTGGAACTGTGAATGAAAATGAGTGCTTCTCTGACGTCTTCTGTGATGGCAGCAGCTGTTCGCTATACTTTGTTATGAGTTACAAATAAGTAACTCCCAGTGATGAGATCTATACTAGCTAGTAGTTTGGTGCAGTAGCAGTAAATCAGTAGACAAAAAAAGAAGGTGTGGAGGCCCCTACACCAACATTACAGAGAGTTTGGGAATCTTACTTGGGACTAGATCTATTCTTTTCTGCTGGATCAGTCATCCTCACCATGCATATGGATTGAAACTGTCCAAAAGACCACTCTTTGGTTGCGACCCTGCTGTCCCTGGGAAGGGCTGGAGAATGTTTGGTGCATACTCAAACCAGAGATTCTGGTTTAGGTCCCTTCCAAAAGAATTTATTTAACATATATCAGAATTTCTCTGCAAAGTGAACCAATACAAGTTAAACTGGTTTAAGTGAAGGATTTACTTCAAAAGCACACTATCACTGCACAGTAAGGCAGCTGATGTAGCCTAGTCATGCACTATGTGACATGGGCAAATGCTATGACTTTCACGTCCCAGTTGAAGCCTCAAAACATTTCTTTTCTGTCTCTGAATATAAAACTTGTGACAGTTTGTTGAAGGAATGACTGAAAGAAGGGGCTGATAATGGCAAACAAATCTTACACAATCATTTTCTCATTTTGACAATGTTTTTCCAGCTTTTGTGCTGTTGCTGACATAAGGGAAAATGAATTGCAAGCTAATTGAAGAAATCCTGTTCATAACCCTTCTGTGAATAACATGTTAAAGAAATCCCCTCCAAGTTTTAGTGTTCTGGAGAAGACTAAGAACATTACTTGGTGCTGTTTGGATGCCCATACCACATAGGCAGGATCAATAATGTGGATAATTATTTTAATACTGAGCCATAAAATATTAACTCAAAGAGCAATTCTGTTGGGATAGATTTCCAAATCTTTTCACTGCTGCCTTTTTCAAAGAATTATATTCTATTTTAGTTCATCCACAATTTAACACATAACTGCTATAAGTAAATGAGCTGTAACATGCTTTTTTTCCCATTACGTGTCTCCAGAGACATTTCTGTTATCAAAAAGTTTCTCTCTACTGGGTATTACCACTACTGTAAGGAAAAAAAAGTGAATTTCATTTGGTCACAGTGGCTTCTTCTGAGAAAACTTTTTCATTTGGATTGGAAATAAAGCATGTGTCTTCAAGTATTAGTAATAGTTCATAGAATAGAATATATATCTATATATAGATAAAGACACAGTAATGCTCTTCCAACACGAAAGGGTCTTTATCCCAAATTGCCTTTAGAGGCTTTTTGGGGAAAAAATGTAGCCACCTGGAGCTACATATTAGGACATTTCATTTTGTCCTTCAGCTACTTCATGGTGGTAATACTTAGATTCTCTGACTGAAAGAAAATGCATTAGCAAATTGAGCTAAAGGCTTGTTATTAGCTCATGTTGTTCTATCATGGTTCTAGTGCAGAAGAGAGAATCAGATGAGTATTGTGTTTATTAATCAGAATGCTATAGATTTCCTAAATACTTCTGAAAGATACTTTTAAAAAAGTTTATTTCACTTCTTGCAAAGCTTAGAACTACTCTGCTGAAAAAAATGAGTACTCTTCAGAATACCACATAAGGAAGTGGATGAATACAGAGTAAGATGCGGCAAAGCCGGATGGCACCACTGCACTCCTGGTGATATTACACTGCTGGTGCTCTCTTCTCTCACCACAGGATAGGGGAGGGGAAGGCACAAGGGTATTATCTCAGCTGTTGTGATAGATTAACCATGACATGCTGCCAAATCTTATGTGTATTAATAAGTTTCTCCCACTGATCCCCAATGGCAGTCAGATGGGTTCATTGGTAGATTGTGGTGGACATTTAAATGTTTGAGCTGGGCAATTTGAGATGAACTGTCATGATTCATTAGCCCTGTTGAGGGAATAGTGCCAGGAAGTATCTGGCTGATGACTTAAGAGACACCTAGTAAGCTGAATAAAACCCCAACTCACTCAGCAAATCTCGCAGCAGTGCTAAGGGGTCTAAACCCAATGACCGATACAACACACTGCCACTTGTAATAAGCCAGGAATTAAAAGCTGTTGTTATTAGGGACTTAAACTTAAAGGCTGGCAAACAATATGCTTCCATATCACAACCTATCACCAACTCACAACAACTGCCTGCCCCTTGCCTGCAGGGTGTATCTGTATGTATGGAAACAGAGGCTGGAAGCTGATGAATTACTGGTTATAGGAATAAGCAGTCCCTAATTTTTTTAAAATGTGTTTCTTCAGTCTCTCTGCCTCCCTTTAAGGAGCTCATTGTTGACAGCAATGCGGAGCTGAACCAGTTTGCAGGTCTCAGTAAAAACTATAGACTGAAGGGTGAAGGTGACAATGGGAAGACAGACTGATTGCTTTTGCATCCAGCCTGTCTTCTTTCAACTTACGTATTGTAAGCAAAGGGAGTTCAATTGTTTTACCTTCTTTAGTTTCTCAGGTAATACTCAGAATCTTCAGTATGGTGACAATAAATCCTTACACAAATTCCTAGAGGTTTTACTGTCCAGTAGGTTGACTCTCATGGAATGTTGTGTTTCTACATTAAAAAAAACCCAAACATTCTCTGATAGAACAAGAAGAATGCTAAAACTCTGGGGGAGACGAGATGGGAGATTCTTGCATGTATCATATTTGATTTACAACCTAACATAAGAAGAAGCAGATACAAAATGAGGCTATTCAGAAAGAAATCTATTCAGAACTTTGCCATTCATGGACAAGAACTGAGAATCAGCTTCCGTATTGTAGTATCTCCTGTTCTGCACATCTTAGTCCTACTGAAATATGATCTGTTCTTTATAAAGGAATGCTTTTTAAGAGTCTTTTTTTGTTGTTTCTGGATAGTCAAAGCTCTCAAGTTTCTTCACCTGTCATTGTAATTACAAATATATTTACATACTTCTGTGAAGAAATGTATGAACCATTTTTACCCAGTTCCTTCTAAAGATCTGTAATTAACTATTCTTTACCACCAGGACTGAATCTACTGGCTAAAGGTCAACCTTCATAAGTTTACAGTTGTTCCTTTCCAGTCACATTTTCAGGACCACTTTGCTCTCTTTATACTGCTGCTAGTAAGGCTTGCCATGCATTGTGGATTGCTGTCAGATGCTCTTCAACAAAATAATAGTATTCCTTCAAAAAGTATTTTCTTAAATCTCTTATTGTCATTTGTTCCCTCATCTGTATGCATTTATTAAAGACCTGTCAGAATGAATGGTTAGAGACATGATTATTTAGCCCTTTTGGTGGAAGAAAAAAGCAACTAAAAATACCTGAGGAGCAAATCAAATGCAGTAGTCTTTCATATTTGGATACATACTTAGGTCATCAGAGAAAATGAATTTTGTGACCTTTCCTACTGCTATCCTTTGTTGTGTAGAGTTCAGTATGAATGGTAGTTTTTGCTTTGAAGGTAAATTCAGCAAGTTAGCGTTAGGGTACACAGCTGCCTGGGAACCATGGTGCAGAATAACAGAGGGCAATGACAGTCAGGAATGAAATGCATTTGCAAAACTACTATGGACAAAGGTATAATTATGTTGTATTGGTATAATTATGTTGTATTATGATTCTTTCATGCATCTCCTAGTCTGTAAGTGCAAATACACCCATTTGTCTTGTCTAGATAATGCTTTAGTTTGAAAAGGCTCTTAAGGAGTCCTCTCATCTATCATCTAGTGTTGTGACACAATGATTTCATATGTTTATAGACAGTACGATTTGGCTAAATTGAAATCTATAGCCAAAATAGAGCTCAGTGGGATCTGAATTTGTATTTAATACCTTTCAGTGTAACATAAATGAGAAGGAGGATCTAATTAAGGCTCTATGATGATGGGTGTGTTAAAAAATGTAGTATAGAACAATTTTAAATCTTTATATTGTAAAAAATATACTACATGACAAAATGCAAACCACAGTGTAAATATCTGGAGAAATCTTTGGGTTTTTAAATGGTTTTTTAATAAATGGATAGATACAAATGTTATCTTGTCAATTTATGATCGGATTCTCTACTTTTTGGTGTTTTTTCTTGCAAGAAATCAGACATACCCTGGGACCCATGTTTTCATGGACTTTTTTTTAAAATGCTGATTCTTAGAATATCAGCATACAGGCTAAAGAACAGCTGATAACTTTTTATCCAGAAAAAAACCCAAACAAAACAAGTACCAGAGGTAGTGTGCTTCAAAATAAAATTCCCCAAAGTATAAAATGGTTGACTCTGAGATGTGCTGCTTATTTATGTAATTAATACAACAGCATATGAGGTCAGTGCTAGGGTGTTGCATTAAAATTCATGTTTGATCAAACTGGTTATCTGCTTTTTAGTATCTCCTCTAGGGGAAGAGAACCTTACATATATTATCAATTAGTGATATAAACAGTAGGAAAATAGAAAAGACAGACAGACTTTCCTTTAACTTATTCTATACAATCATGGGAAATTTTAGGTTGAGTGGGCATATATCTAGGTGCTGCCATACCTGTGATAGGATACAATATTAATTTATCACACATGCGTGAAAATCTGAGATACTCCAGAAATAAAATAATCAATAAAATAAAGTTAATACTGTTCCTTTATATCTCCAGTCAGGAGTGTGAAGCAGGTTTCTACTTGATCATCAATTTAATTCAGCTCGGATCAGAAAGAATCAGAAAGATTCCCCCAGATGGTTGCTTCAGGACAGGATTTGATAGTTTTGAAACCAGTTTCTGAGGAAATAATGTTTGACTTTCAGACCACAGCAGGGTACCTAAAACTGATTGTTACCCACTTTAACATTGTCAGGCAAAAGACTGGGGATGGAAATAGCTTATAAAATCAACTAATTCTATACCCTGCAGAGGTGGTATGGCCCTTCATAAGTAGCTGCTTAGGAGAAAAGCTTGTAGTGATTCTGCATTTTGTACAGAGGATCCATTGTTCAGGACTGTCAGTTCAGAAGCACAAGAAACCATGATAAGCATTTACAATTTTGAGCTGTAGGCAGAAGTGGAAATGCTCCCTTTTGGGACAATGACACTCTTTTAGAAAATAATTTAAATAAAAAGATTTAGAATCCGTTCCTCAACTACAAGGTGGATTAGTGAATGTGATAGCATTTATTTAGACTCTGGTTTTAGATACGCTGTGACTAGGTCAAGTTGTACAATCTGTATTGCACAGAAAATAAACAGGACTATTCAGGATCAGAACAGATAAGACTGTTCAAGAAAAATAAATGAATGGGTCTTATTCTTCCCTAAATAAATGGAGTTTAAATTGGAGAATAGTTCTGACAAGTCAAAGGACTTCCTGTTTAATTCTCTTTCTCCTACATATATGAAATACATGAAAATATTAATTCATGTATAAGCACAAAGAGGCTAGTTGTGGGTTTTTTTCATGTGAACTCACAACATACATACATCCAAAATCTGCTGCCACCTCTATTCTTCTGTAATCAATTTTGCCTTTTGTGCCTGTTTCATACACACAGTCATTCGGAGTGGGCACGACTCCTCCATTCTGAGGGTTTTGTTAAGTTGGGCATAAGTGTGGCTTGTACAGAAAATACACAGTAAATGATAAAAGAAGGCAGGACTTTTCATCTCTTCCAAGGTGTTTGTTGCTTTGAAAGAAAGCATAATGTGTCTTATGTCATTTTCTCATTCTTTTTTCTTTCTCACTTTCTGATCACTATTTCTATGAATAAAGAAAGTTATTTATGAGCAGCCAACTAATTTAGTTTTGATTTGCATGTAAACTTTTCTGCTTTAATTTAAATCAATAATTGCTTACCGCAGGTCTGACTAAGCATTCCAAAATTGATTTGTAAAACAAATTTGTATTCCATAATTTGAAGTTTTCTGACCATCAGTCATTTTGTGAGGGTGTCCTGCCCAGCCACACAATGGTAAATCAAGATTCTTTGCCATGGTTGATTCCCTCTGTCAGAGGATTTAAATCACATGTCCTTACTATGCAATGGTACAGATTTGGGCTGAAAGACGTAAATGTGTTTAATAAAATTCATTCAAAACCTTTTTGTAGGCCTCAGGATTACTAAAAGCAAGACAAATCCTCCTCTTAAATGACATCTTAAGATCTCAAACTCTGTTACAATATTATCCTCAGTATATACAATTCTATTTCATTCAATGAGTCTAGCTAGTGTAGGTACTCACTAGCCATGACTAGATGCCCTCAGAACTCCTCAGATTTGTCATTGGTTTTTTTGCTCCTATACTTGTAACAGTAATAATGTTGTTTCTTTATATTCAGTGACAAGTATTTGTGATCTTAGAGCACAAGGGTCTGGTTCCTATCCTGTTAATGAAGTTCCAGGTGACCATAAAGTACTGCAGAGTGACAGCTGTGAAATCCTAGGTGGCCACAGATTTGTTAGAATGCAAAATAGTCACAAATAGGGCACCTAGTGAGAATGGTCCTTTTTTGTCTTAAAAGATACTAGATGTAGACACAACTCTTTCATCTACAATGTCAAGAAATAAAAAAGACAGGGTTTTTTAAAGGAGAGTACTGTAATTTTTAAGATCCACTGACAGCTGTTTCAGTTATGTTTCAATGTAAGTATTTTTAAAAAATCACAAGTGTTAAACTGAAGTAAAAAATTACCTTACATGTCCTATGTGTGAAAAGTGCTCAAGTTCTAACTGTACACTGGGGTGAAATAAATACATCATAATGTTTATCCTTTGGCAATCTTTAGCTATCAATATAATGGTTAAGGCTGTAAATCACTAGGTATTGTGTAAGTATGTATTTTGCCCATATAGCAAAGTTATATACTAACACAAAATCGTTGGAACTAATTCCTGATTTCCCTCACTCAAAAGCCATAATCATAAAGAAGGTCCCCTCAAATTTGCCATGTCATATTGCACAAATTTAAAAATATCTCTGTGATTACTCTTTTCCAAATAGAGGAAATCAGAAAGAGATGTCAAAACATTTACTAGGCTTTAATTAAAAAAAAATAAGCTGTTACTTTATATTTCTTAAAAATCCTGTCTAGCTTTTAGGGTTTTCTTTAATTTTCACAGCGCAATGACAAGATAGGGATTTCTCATGTTGTCTAACCTAATGTCAGGGCCTTGAGGGCAATAACAGCCCATGCTGGCCCTGACCAGCCTCCCCTGGAGCCTCCCCCAACCCCTGATCTTGGGACCAGGAGTCCCATTTCAGCTCAGCTCAGGGCCATCAGCCCCTGTCCCAGCGATGCCGTAGGAGTGAGGATCTCCAGCTCCACCACAGCCCTGCCCTGCCTAGCCATGGGCCCTGCTGAGATGGGCCCAACCTGCGGGCTGACATCCCAGCCTGGCCTGAGCCCATCCCCACGCCCATGGCCCTGCCCGGCCATGCTGGGGCTGTGTCTGGCATGGGTTTCCCTCACCAGGCCTGATCCTGACCCCACCTGTGGGCTGACATCCTGGTCTGGCTTTGGCCCGTCCTCGTCACTGTGAACTTGCCTGCTGATCTGGACTCCTGGTTGAACCCGGCCACAGTCTCCAGGTCTGCCTTGCTTGCCTTGCACAGGTACTGTGGGGCTGGGCCCTGGCTAGTGAGGCCCTTGCCCTGCCAGCCCGGGGATCCTCCCTCAGAGAGCAGCTGGCCCTTGCAGTACCCTGACACCAAAAGCCAATTGTTTTTTATTCATTAGCTTTGCCGTACAGGTGATGTTTCAGTGCTTTGCTAAAAAATCAATAGGCTTAAGCGTATGCTTTAGGTGAAGCATGTGTTTGAGTATGTAATTAAAATAAGGATGTGTTCGTGTTGTTTCCTGAATCAGGACGGTAAAGAGAAGTCAGTCATAGCTAACCAAAGAAAAGTCATTCCTAAGAAAGCAGCTGAGCACATTAATTATACAAGACGACACTTGTCTTAGAGACTGTCTTCGGGCTATACTTACCTAATATACCGTTATTCATTTATTCTGGTTTGGGTACAGAAAGGCCCACTGCTCGTTATTTTATCAATCTTAACAAATGTATCCTTACCACTCCAGCATGAAGGAGAACAGAATTGTTATTCTTACATTTGAGACAGAGAAATGGGGACAGGGAAATGAAGTGTTGGAAGGTTGAACTAAAACTAAACTAGTGGATTTGGGAATGTTTCAGAGTCCCTAGTCCAGTTAAGTGTTCACCCTACTGACCGCCACTTGGATCTGCCTGCTGTCATGGTGTATGCCTCTCCCTCCGCACAGGCGGGACGTGGCACATGGGAGCTGTGGGTTTCCACTGGAAGGAAACACAAGTGTGCAAGGGACTTCAAGAGTAACTTGGTGACTAGGACAGCATACCAGCTATGACGTATAATCACTGCTAGATACAACCACAAAGTCTTTGGTAAAGTCTAAAGTAGATGTCTTCAAAGTCAGAAGACATCTGCTCCAGTTACCAGACCATTCCTTTTGCTATTTTGTTAACATTATGCTCCATCTCTTATGACAAAAAATTAAACAGTCAGCTGGATTCTTTAAATGCCACTAAATGGCGTTGTTTCTATGTCACAGTCTAAACAGTGATACCGTTATTCATGTTAAATAGTATCTTGTGTCAATGGCAGTTATTGAAGAACTACACTGTAAAACTGAAAAAGCAGTATAAAATCCTGTCTTGTACCACCTTGCCATTTCCAAGCCGTCCTAAACTCTCATTCGATCTTCCTTTTCTGTCTCAGTGAAGAATACATGACACCGTCATGCTCTGAAATGAATCTGCCCACCTCTCAAGGGCTACCAACTTTGAGAGAAGCTATGCAGTTTTTGAGGTTTGACAATTTCAGCAAATTTCAAGTCAGGGAGGGGCAGAGTGTAGGATGGTAATTTTTGTATTCTTATCTTTGTGTTTGAATTTGCAGTCACACTGAGTGAACTTCCCTCTTTCTTTATCACTCAGCATCTACATACTGTGAATTGTGTCTAAATACCAAAGCGTTATTTAATGTAGCCAGAGAAGAAAGGAATGAATGATAGCCCATTATTGCTTTACATTCAGACATCATTCTCAGAGTTCAGGGCTATTCTTTTAGCCATGCCACAAGAATTACACAGGCACGACTAGTTTTTATAACCCCCTTAGGCAATGCTGAAACTATGAACATGATGGGAATGACGTCTCACCATGTGTATCTAATAGCACCAAAGAGAGTAATTAGAATCGGTGCTGACACAGCATTCGGCTTGTATTAAAGGTTTAACATACTACACAAATCCCCTTGACTGCTTGGTTTTAGGCTTTTAGATCATTAGGAGAAGCTGTGTGGAGGGACTGTCCCAAAATACATGCTAGTGAGGCATCTACTGGTGCCATAAAAAAGTATACATACCAAGGTGCTTTGTTCAGTTCTGGACAGGGATCTGGGCAAACACTGGGAAAATTCAGGTGTATGTGTATGCCTAACTCTTGTTTATGCAGTAAAGGGACAGCATGGAACAGTGAAATGTATATAGAAGTAATGCAAAACTATGTGATATATGTATACACACACACACACACACACGTATCTGTGTGGATATTGCTTAAGTTTTATGAAACCTGTGTACATTGACAAACAGTTTCAATCCCATACAGAACTTTACTTTCCTCCCAGTTAACTGATGTAAGACAGGAGAAACACCACTGCAGTCAGAAGTTACAGAGGGATTTAACGAAATCAAGAGTATGAAAATTAGGCCCTGAAAAATAGATGTAGTCATACATCAGAACTTCTCTCTCTTATTCATTGTATTTGAAAATTCTGTTATACGAAACACTTTGTTACAAGTGAAAAGTATTCTAAGAATTCTACTTCAAAAATTTAAAATAGTTTTCAGAAAATATAGATTAAAAAAATCATTAAACTTATTCTAAATATTATCTTTAAACAGGTCATTTCTCCTTGCTAATATTTCCACTGAAAAATTTTGACTGGATTTTCTTTCTTGTTTGGATGTACATTACATGAGGAACAGCTTCTTTTCTTCAGTGAAATTTGTCTATCTGCTAGGAAGTCTAATTCATTTGATAAATGTTCAGCAAAATTAGTCACCCAAACATTGAAATTACAGGGAAAGCAATTTATACACTCACAGACATAGGACTTACAGAAAGTTTGCCAATAACTTTTGTGGGTATTTGTTCAGATTTAGTGCTAGCGTTTCTTACTCTTCTGCTTTCTTAAACGAGGATTTCTTGATTTCAGCTTCTTTCCTGTGGAAAATTTCTCCTATTTCTGACATTCTTCATTACTTTCAGTTTCTTTGTTTAGTTGCTATTTTATCTTTGCTATCAATTTATGTTGCTTGAGTTGCTTGAGCATTCAAGTAATAAGCCTCCCACTGTTTTTTTTTAATGACTTCTATAATTCAAGTTTTTAAGCAATGTCAGCCATGTCTCAGTTAACTATAAAAGTGAGTTTTTACTCCTCCCTACTCCCTTTGTTTGATAATATAAAACCTAAATTCAATACAGTCCTAAATCAGGAGTTCAGGTTTTGTCCCTAAAATAAATGACTGTCACCTTGCCAGCCATACCAGAATATTCCTGTCAGATTGAACTATCAGTAAATTGAAGGTCAGTCAGGTTTATTACTTAATATTTGTATTACAGTGCGTACTGCTTAATGATACCTTAGCCTCCAACAGTTCCCCAGGCTTCAGTATATCCCACTTTCCTCAGTTTGTATGTTTCCTGTTAGCCTTCAAATGTACTTAAGTATTAACAATTAAAGCCTGTTTCTATATTACTGATAATATTTTATATAAAAGAAAGATATGATAATTCAGAGAATGAGTGCACAATTGTGTACCTAATTTAAATGCTCTAAGATGTAAATAAGAGGAATTCAACAGAAGCACATGTGAAAATTGCCCATCACATACATAATTCTCTATTATACATGCACAGTGACCTCATTTGCATGTACAACTGTAGCTATTTTTTAAAAGGTGTTGAGCCCTATTTATATATGCAACTATACAAAAAATGCCTGAAAACAGTGCTTCTGGTGAATGATAGAAATAGTTTTTCATTATTATTATAAGTATCCCCACCATGACAAAGTATCCAGTTTAAAAGACTAGTAACAAAACAGGTATAACATCCGAGTATTAAAAAAATCACAGTCAAGAAATTTGAAGTACCTTCTCTCTTTCCCATGAAGGTTTCCCTAGATCCTGTATGAGATCAGTGTCTCTGGTGGTAAAAAGCAATTGGCCGATTGTGAATTTCCTGGAAATGGAGGAATCCACAGGGAGCATAAAGAGACTGCAGCTCCCAGCAGAGGACATATCAGGTCATATTGTAGCTCTCATGAACCAGAATGTAAAGGCTACATTTTGGGTACAGGCAAGGGAGAGAATTTCAGACAAGAATCTTTTATGTCACTGTATTGAAAGTATCTAGAGTGTCACAACTTTCACCTGAGACAGGCCATATTTCAGAATCAGCCTTCTCTGTAATGGTTGTAGCATATTTATTGAGCATCTTATCCATTCTGAGGATTGAATTATGCCTGTTTAAAATCTTATTTCTGTGTAATCGCTGTTAGTATTTATTAAGCCTCATTGCAAAGACAGAGCAGGGCAGGGAAATCAGCCTCACTGGTGACAGTCTGCATCAAATAAAAAGAGCTAGTAGCCAGCCTTATACTGCAGTTGTCATTTAAATTTAAATGCTGCTAAACAGTTTTGGATGATCTCTAAAACAATGGCATCATAGCTGCTGGAAATTGAAATCCGGTACACAATTGCATCTTTTTTTATTATGTTGCTCTATTTTGAACCTCATCTTTTCCAGCCCAACTTCTACTTTTTTCCCTCTGAGAGCTTGTGGAATCAGACCACATTGATAGAAAGACCCAAAGGTCAGTTAAAAGAAGAATGAGAAATTTTTCTGGAAAACATTTCTGCAGTCCTTGTCTACTGCAGTCACAAACTTATGTGTAATGGAACGTTTTTTACGTCCTTAACTTCTCCCAGCTCAAGCTGCTTCATTGCACCTCAACTGATTCACAACTGCAGACGTAGAAGGACAGCCATGGTCTTTAGATATTCCTTCTTTTGAGTCCAATATTGCCTACATTTTCCTGCTCAAAATTTCATTCAATTTGTATAATTTTAAATTTCCAACGGCATTCAAACATTTCCTCTTGAAATTTGTATCAATCCCTGACATTTTATTCTAAAGTTCTAGACGTCTCATAGTAGCTATACTTTGGGAAAGCTCTTGAATTCCTTAAACTTTTCAAGTGTCTTAAATTGACAAACTTATGCTAGAAATCTGGTAAGAACAAATTCTCTGTGAGAGCTCGGATACTCCTGAAAAAATTCTGTTCTTTCTGTCAACAGTGTGCTCTATTATGTCCATGAAATAGACACAGTCAATTATATTTTCTGGGGAAACTGAGGAACTGAGAAAGCTTAAGTGACTTTCTCAAGGACACAGAATGAGTCTGTCCTAGTTTTAGGACTAGAAATAGACACGAAGATCTTAGTCCCATGTATTCATTCAACCTTAGTTATAGCCCATATGTTCTGAGTAGAGGGCCTTAGAAAGCCATGTCAGTGAGAACTTTTGAATTCAAACAGTAAATAAACAACCATCAAGTCTCAGCTGAGATCCAAATTCAGAGGTTTTATTGCCAGTGTTGGTGTCCAGGAATAAAGGAAAATGCCTGCATGTTCTATCATAAAGGAAGTTTATAAATCTGGCAGTTAAAAAAGAACAGCTTTTGAATTTCACACATTTTGGATGCACGCTGGGGTCATAGTGAGAGAACTAAAGTATGGTTGGATTAGGTGGTTACAGAAAGCTATTTATTTACTAAAGGTAAATTGTTCGAAGATAGGGCTGGAAGGGACTTCAGGATGTCATTCAGTTCACCCACCTTGAACAATGTAGAGTAGATAAACCTGCACTGTCCCATGGTGGGATATAATCAACAGTCTAATTTATTCTTAAAGGTAGCTAGCAAAGGAAATTTCACATCCTTTCTAATCTTTCTGGTAAGCTCTTCATTCTAGTGTTTCACTACTGTTATAATTAGAAAGGTTTCCTAAATATTGCTTACCACATGTTGAAGCTATTTGTAATCACATTCACACTGTCAAGTTTCTAAGGGCCTTTAGCTGGAATCAAGGATAAGGAAGTAAAGGGCTTTTCAGAATGGAGGAGAGGGAGTCTTTCAATATCTGTATGTCAGTTAAAATTCATGCCAAATCACTAAGCAAAACTATCCTTCTTATGCCTTAATTAAATAACCCTTGAGGATGAAGTACCATAAGGGACAAGGTCATGGTGAAAACTGTGATTATTTCCTAGAGCTATTGATTTTATGCTAATGATTTTAAATGATGCGTATAGCTTGCATCTAATAATCTTACCTAGAATGGCAGGTGGTGTTTTGAGCTTTCTGTGTCATTTGGGAGGAGGCTTGTTTGGACATATTTCAGTGTGTCTACATTGTTTATTACAAAGGTTGGTGTGTATGGGAGAGGGAGCTCCATATCAGGTCAAAGGAAAAAATTTTGACTTTTTGTTAGGGGAATGAAAAGAACCGGGGGGAGGGGAGGGAAGATAATGTGTAAAACAAGCCGGAAGAGAATATCTCTGTCCATCCACTGAGTATGACAGGTTTTTGAAATCAAGATTCCAGTGGACGAGGCAGTTTCTCCTAGGAAACTCCCAATACAGGGTTCATCCCTGAGGTATCATATATCGGGATTCCTTTCTTGTTTGCATATCTTCTAAAGGCCTAGCCATGGAAAAATATATTTCTCTAAACTATCTAGTATATTTTATCTTCTTGTTGTTTATCTTCATGACTTAAAAACTATCAGCTATGGATATCTTCTCAAAAAATTGTGTATTTCAGTGTCTTTAAGGCCCAAGAAGAAGGCAAGAAGAGATCTATTCTATGTGTTGTGAATGTGTTGGTTTTGTGACTCATGAAGTCTTTCCAACTATCTGTAATTTAGATGAGCACCATGCTTATACTGTGAATGAATTTACAGTGTTATTTTTTATTGATAAAAGCTATCAATCTGGGTATTCAGCTTTAGACAAGCAACTCTTCTCCCAGAAGACCTCAAAGAGATTCTCTGGAAGTGTTCATGCTATTATAGTTTGTGTATATCACAGATGACAGCTAGAGTTTGACATAATCACATAAACTGCTATTGTTGTACTGTCTTTTAATGTGTTCAGGTAATAGCCATTAATGTGGGATCTTCTATAAGATCAAAAAAAAAAAAAAAAAATCAAAAACCAAAGGGATCTTAGTTTGTATTTAGTTCACATTCACCAACCTGCACCAAAACATTACAGGATGAACAGTCTACCAATATTAATAAGGATTGCTCATCATAGAATATTTTGCCATGCTCCAAAGGCACACATCAGGTTTTGCACTACATTCATGACAAGGCTGAAGATCACTTTTTAATTTAGAGGGATGACAGTTACCTGCATACATTTAGTCTCATTCTGCATTGACTGCATCTATCATCTTGATATCTTTCTTGATATATAGTTTTTATTCTAACTGAACCCAGAAAACAATGGTTATTACCATATTTACAGTAAATACTCTGCCTTCCTTAGCTGTGGTTGAAAGGATTAGCTAGACCAATGGAGTGACACTTTCTCACTTTCTAAGAGATTTGGTTTGTCTGCAACACAGATGGAACAGACTGGCAGGCAGTAGCAAGGAGAAATCTTCTTCAGTTGCTGCCCATGCTGTGCCTGTTGAAAAGACTAATATGGACTTCAGTCACTGTATCTGTCAATCTCACACTTCCCACCAGTTCACAAGTCAAAAGAAAAGAACTAAGTAAACAAAGCAGGTAAAAAGAAAACATTTTGGAAAATAATGGGGATGGGAGAAGAAAGTACTTGAAATAATGAGAAGAGTTCCAATGTACTGGTTACTTACCTGCCAGGTTTTTACTCACTACGTGGTCTTCACAAGCAGATACTATAGCTGAAAATATTTTTAGTATCACTTGGGCTTTGCTTGTTTTTTCTTTTCCACATTGCCCACATTTCAGTGTCTGTATGTCTCTCCTTAATGGCTTAGCACAGTTTAATGTCTCCTCTGCTGTTACCACTAATCGTCACCTCCGATTACTAATGGCACCAGGTCTCCCTGTGATTTGCCCTTTGTGGCCAGCTACTTTTAATTTGGTCTACAGCAACTGCAAAAATGGCAGAGGGCAATTGCAGAGCAAACTGATGCTTGGCAATAGGCTTAGAGGTGCATTATTTTTTTGGTGATGTTTTAATCTTTTTTTAAAATTATTTTTTAAGATTATGGGACACACTGAGATTCCAGTTTAGGAAATAATTTAGAGAGATTGTAACTCCACTCTGTTTTAATCTACCACTAGAATGAAAAAAAATCCAAGTTTTATATGAAGCTTGATGATCAGAAACTGATGATCAGAAATCCAACAGCCTGATTCGCTATTCTAGACATATTTTACAAACCTTCTATGATACTTTATTTACATGAGTTATACTGCTGCAGTGTTTATGTGAATAGGTGTTAATCAAGCAGTAAAAAAATCTTGAAAGAAACTGTTCGTAAACAATCATGAGGCTTTCCTTGTAACATTGTTACTAGATTAGACTGCTACTAATCTTTGTATGTATAGTGTCTGCTAAAACCCCAGAAGATAATGTTAAGAAACCACATGGTGTGAATAACTGATATTCGTTCTGATCGAAATTTAGCCATTTCTCGTATGTAATATGACTGTTATTTATTGGCTCAAATAGCACAGCAATCTTGCATCATAATTTCAGACAAAGAGAGAAAAAAAAACTTCTGTAAAATTCAAACTGCAGAGAAAATTTACTGTAGTTTTACACCTGGTTTTTCTAATAGCCCTACATTAGTAAATATACATGTAGTAAAATACATGTAGTAAAGAAAAGGGCACATGATCCTTACTAAGCAGGAGTGGCTAGGTAGGTCAGTGATTCTTTATTTCACTGTAAGCTTGCATCCCAGGCAGAACAGCATCAACCACATAAGGATTAATTTAGTGCTCAAAGAAGGAGTAGACAAATATCACTCTAAATGATAGATCCTTCTTCAGTCATGCCTCCAACAGATTTGCTTGGAAGCAAACAACACTACTCTTCTTTTGCTTTATAAGATTTGGCTTTCCTTTTTGCTCCGCAAGTTGCTCCTACCAGTTTACTCCCTCACGTGCATGCACACACAGTCTTCCTATTATACTTTAGTGTGACAATGGAGTTGCTTAGCTAATTTCTGCTCATTGTGCCATAGATATTTCTATGGTAAGATATTTTCTAAGGCCAAGCCTGAAGGTCTTATAACCGCCACCTCCAGAACTACTCAGTGAAATGCTGTCAGTCCCTTCCTTTCTTTTACTGAAAATTATCTTCGATCCATCCTTTCACTCTCCTGTTATCTGTTGCAACTATTGGTCAAGGGAATGATCAGCCTACTCTCAGAAATGGCTGTGATATGTCAAGGCATGCTGACAAATTAACTCTGAAGAGCAGTAGTCAAGCTGTGGATGGAATGCAGAACCAGAAATAACAGATAAGGTTGCAGGTTGTAGTTGAGATGCAGTAAGATGACTTTTGCAACATGTTTACAGGCAGGGGGTTCTAACGGACCACGTGAGAATTCATTGCTAGTGTGCTTGAGAGAAAGATGTGCCTAGCTCTTTGCCTACACAATGCCTGCGTGAAGCCATAATTCTGAGTCCAGTAAAATAAAGTAAAATAAAAAGTAATGGACATTATCTCTTGGAAGGCAAGTCAATAACATCATGTGGCACTTGTGTTAAATTTTTATCAGTCTCTTGCAAAATACACTGCAAATGAGATCAAATAATTATCTGCTTTCAAAGCACAGTCTGTAACGCCTAGCATTTTTTATTATTGCAAAAGTTCTTCCCAAGGAAACAAAGTCTCTGCCAGATAGGAACCAAACATAATTCTACAGCTATTACGTCCTAAAGTAAGATGATGCTTTCACTAAAAGGATATTAAAGTGCATCAGGTGATGGTAGTAGATCATGTATGTATATGTTCTTGGGCACCCAATAAGCCTCAAAGACACTGAGATGCTATCAAATAACTTCGTGTACATGTCAGGTGATACTGATCTCCTCCTTACCTGAAATAATGCAAGCAAAATTTTTCATTTATATTTTATAAAGATTTAAAAACTCTGAAGGGTACTGAGAACATTTACCATACCTACAGGACATTACAGTTGTGACTACTTAACGTATATAGGAGGACTCTCTTCGCATCTTCCTTAAAGGTGCCAAACTGATGACCTTAAAAACTCTGAGCTCTAAGCACTCCTTTGCTGAACAGCACAGAACAGGCAGAATTACTGAAGGATTCATTTGAACTGCATCACCATTTGTCTCAACTTGCAGCCTCCAGGGATCTGCTCTGAGTAGTAGTGGTGCACATTCATAAGGATGTTGCTTTTGGTAGCAATTTTTATGAGAATGACTGAGGGACTAGGTTATTACATGTAAACTACTGAAAAGATCTCTGACAGCAGCGGCATTGGCTACTTGTATGGATTTGAATATATTAGCACAGGTAGAGTCATGTTACCTAGAAGGACATCACATAGCACAGAAATACAGATTACTGTACCAGCTCCTCTAAAAATTACCAATACATTCTTGTAATATATAACCCATTTACTAATTTTTGAGTATTCAAGGCAGGACACTGATTTAGCTGCAGAATTCTCAGTGCACAAAAATACATGAATCTTTAAAAGAACTCTGTCAAGAAATGTAACTACTAAAATTCTGAATAATGTTAAAAAATAAATGAAGATGTGGGCCATTGCTCACAAAATCCATTATAAATTGAAATGCTTCCCATTTTACTTGAACCAGGAATAAATTTAAAGTAGGGAGATTTTTGATGTGTTTAAACTACCTGCTTCACTTTGAATCAAATTTCAGTAGTCTTACAAACTTGCCCAAAAGTGAAACAGAGTACAGACAGTATATTTGGCCAGTTTCGTCTCACTGAACGTCTGCTTTACTCATCCTGGTGTGATATAAACAATGAAATATGAATCAGCTTTTTAAAACTATTTTTGTTTCAAGAAATATTTTTATCAACACTTTTTTTAACACATCTGATCTTGTATTGATAAAATCAGTATCTTTTAAATCAAGAAAAATGAAAGCGCAGCTTCTGCTCTACCTAAAATTATTGCTTTGCACATTTGCCACAGGTTTTCCAATCAGATTGATACAAAACTTGAGTGCTCCAGCCGAGATCCAAAAGAGCAATTGAGTATAACACAGATGAGATAATTTATGCTTTTCCTGCAACTCATGTTTTGAGAAGATATAATGCAGATTTTCTTTTAAAAAGTAAAATCTCAATGGACATATTTGAGATACTCCAACAGTCTATGGAACATTAACTTTCTACACCATTGTAGGCACTGGCAAAGGGTTGCTGATATGAATTAGAAACACCGTGACTTTAACACACAGATTATTGGCTTGATCAAACTGAAGAGATGTTGTGTATTTAGAAAGCAATCTGATGTAAAACAGATTCTGTTCTACCTTCATATCAAATAGTGATATCATATCAGTCCAATCTAACTTTTTTAGCATATTTCCTGAAAAATACTCCCATGACTGGAGCTTGCAGAGAACAATACACGAGTGGGAAACCTTATTTTCTGTTAAGGCGCAATAAGATGCTTAATGAACAGAGAAAATTCCTTGAAATTTGATGCTTTATGTGCAAAAGATCTGTCGAGATAAACAACATCCACTACTCTCCCCTCATCCAGCAACATAGTCACCTTATTGTAGAAGGCTGTCATGCTGGTTTAGCGTGATTTCCCCTTCATGTACCTATGCTGACTGCTTAAAAATTAAATTGACTAAATTTAATTTTTGATCCAGCTGGCCTACTGACCACATCTCCAGTGGGAACTGCCAGGAGAAACAGTCAATATTTTGATGACTCACAAACAAATCCTGAGCTGGAGAACTTTTTAAAAGGCATTTATCTTTTTCTTTGTTCATTTTTCCTGATTAGAAAGTCTGTAGCAGATACCCGCTACAACTGCACCCTGTAAAGTCTCTATGAAGTACTAAAACATTGAGCTATCCAGCTTCATAGAAAATCCAGTTTTGGATTTCTTTCCTTATTTGGATTTCTTTCCTCATTATTCCAGCAGTTTTGTTCATGAATGTGATAGTTGACAGAACATTAATATCTCACACTAATGGACAGGCTTGCTGATACTAAAAGGATCAATCGCCTGAGGATGCAGACTGGGTTGAGGTGGTCAAACCTTTTCAGTCCTACTGATATTCTCCTGAAACCCCGAACTATTTGGTCAAAAGTACAGAGAGGTATATCAAAGAATTTTAATTGCAGTCAGTCTGTTGGTAATAGATTTATCCTCTCCTGGGCATTCTTAGAAGCTGACTAGATTTTTTTATTCCAAAGTCCACAGCTGCACATCAGTTGCTTCACCAAATCATTTGGGAAGTTCAGCAGAGTGTGGCTTAACATCTATCAGAAGAAGAGTATTAATATACCAACATTTGTCTGGCATGAGAAGCCACTTTGGCTGAAGACATGGTACCACGTTTAGGCACTGAATCATCAAGACATGCAAATGAAAAAGGGAGAATTAGTGCAGATGAGTAGAGACTAAAGAAGTCTAATTCTCAGTTAAAAGTCACTTGTTAACACATCACTCACTGATTTTACAAGTTAGAGGCAGAGCTTGAAGTAGAATCAGATCAGCTCTTCTTCAAGACTGAATTTATATGTCTAAGAGAGAGAAATGCTAGTGTGCATTTCCAGCCATTGGGAACAAAGTAGGCAGTGCTGTGGTGACCCAATATATTCTTTAGAATATAGAGGAAACCAGTGTAGTAAATTAATAACTGAATGCATTAATAAATTAGCAACTCATTCTATGAAAATTAGCGAAATCATAGAAAAGAGATGGCAAGCACCTTGGAAGTCATTGTCTCTCCTCATTGTCAGAAGGCAGGGCCTATATCACTCTTGACAGACATTCTTTGACTTGTTCTTTAAAATCTCTCATGGTCTCCAAGCAGACTAAACTAGCGCTCACTAACCTTACCATTGGAACATCTAGCACTAACATAGTCTCCCTTGTTGTTTTAGTGTTAGTTTATGTACAGTCTCCTTACAATCTGTGGTAGGCTTATATTCCATTTCTCTCATCACAGAATTCAGCTACTGTATCTCTGATTATTTTCACTGACCTTTGCTTTCTGCACATGTTAGCTTCCTTCTTAAAATCTGTTGTGCAAAACTAGTCAGGACTCTTGGAAAGGGCAGCTTTACAAGGGTAGAGAGGGTTCAAATAATTACTTTATACATGTAACATAATATTTCTGTATATACTTCCTAGTATGATTATTGGTCTTTGCAGCAGCATGACATTGTTGGCCCATATCCCACTTCTGAACCAGTATAATCCTTAGATTGTTTTCTACAGAATTGCTGCTCACCTGGTCACTCTGCAATAACAGTAATTGAAACACGCTACAGAATGTGTCATACACTTCTGTTTTCAGAATAACATTGGCAGGCTGCAAAAAGAACCTTATCTGTTTGCCCTTCAGTGAGGACCTTGGTAATGTTTATGCTAGGAAGAAACATTAAATTGTTCTCCTTATGATAACTAGTCAAGATTTAACTTCTAAAACTTTGTTGTTGAACCATCTCTAAAGGATTTATTTGGCTTCCAAAAAATATTTAGCTTTGGGAATTAACTAGTTTCTTCAAATTGTACTTTGATTGTGTTTTTTGTACAAAAATGGTGGGAATATAAAGAAAACCTTCTGCACTATCTGTACAGAAGCACTGTACAATTTGGAGAAACATGGAACTAGTAAGGCTGTACTTTAAAAACAATTTTACATAAAGGCATTGAGTTTTCAAGTTGCTAGAATAAGAGCTGAAATGATAGGTATCTCCTATATCCACAAATGACAGGAGGGCATCAGGGCCTCCTGTGATGAGCTATCCTCATCACTCCCTACTTATATTTAGCGTTCTTCCTAGCAGAGAAAAGTATAATTGTAGAAAAGACTTTTTTCAGTGTTGCATGCTCTCAGTGTGAGAGGTCAGCTTTCTTACGTGCTGTGTCCCACTTAGCAGTTTGGGACTCCTTCCCCTTGCTGGCTTGATTCCATGATTGTCAATCACTTTTTCTTATAGTCAGTAACAATAAACATGATTGTGGTTACAGTTAGCTGCCAAAGCCTGGAATGGTAAATACGTGGGACTAGAAGGAATGCAAGTACTTAGAATAGATTAATTGAAACATAAATTAAGGAGCTAGGACAAAGGCAATTACTATATTGAGGAAAAAACTAAGATCTCATTCAATAATAGCTGATTTTAAGGATGCTTTGTACAAAACATAGAAATAAAAAAATGAGAAACAGGATGGTTATCCAATGACCAGGTGGGGTATGAAGCATAGTGGGGAAAAAAACCCTACCAAGTTAAACTTGTTGAGGAAAGCAGCTTTCCACGTGTGTTAGAACCTCACAGATACCACTGTTGTTGGGTTTTTTCCTTAAGATATTCGGACTAGGTGTCATTGACTGCATCCACCTTATGAGCTAGTCTTTTCTTATAAACAATGGGCTTCAAGTTATATGCTGATTTGGATTTCCTTCAGTGTCTTGTCAAATCAAATAACTCATTTTTTTCACCATTTCCTCATACAAGATCCAGTACTGTCTATAACAATATTAAAAAATTACAATATCAATTTTAAATTATATTGATTTTGAAAAATAAAATAGCATTTTTTCCTTTCTTTTTTGAACTAGATAATTACATTGGGTTTTAAAAAGAAAACTAGGATACTTATTTGATCACTTTATTGCAGAGTCTGTCTTAAAGACTATTGCAAGACTTCTGATAGGAATGTGAGATTTGTCAACGTTTGTGTTGGTCTTTGCAGCAGCTTGTCATTGCTGCTGCTCATCTTGGGATCTTTTCAATGTTATCATCTTCCAAACATTCCTGAACTCAAAAGTAAAGGTGATTTCCTAAATACACAGGTTTTGTAATTCCTTCCTTGGTTTTTTGCAGCAGTCTACTGAGAATGACAAATCATTGACAGAGAAGACTCTTGTTAAGCAGAAACTGTTCCTCTCAGGCATGCTGTTAAATCTTTCCCATGGCTGAGTCTAGACACCATTTTTTAGATCTTTTCATGAGCAGTGTGGATAAAATGGGGATTGAGTCAAAGGGAACAGCACTGCAAAGGCTGTTGCTAGCTATGCACTGTTACAATGACAAGTATTTACTTGTCTATCAGTGTAATGTGCTGCTTTAATAGTCGTTCTCTGTCTTCTCTGAGGCTACAGCAGAAAAGGCATGGGATGGATGGAATATGTCCATGGTCTGGGCATGGTCTATTTAGACTAAATAAATATAAGCAGTAGTAATAAATGGAAGACAGATGAGGGATGAATTGGCCTAAACAAAAATGGAAGTAGGACCAGTTTTTACAGCACCAAACTCTAATTTGGGAAAACTAAGTTAAATTTTCTGTCTTTGTGGTGGGTTAACCTTGGCTGGATGCCAGACACCCATGAACCCACTCTCTCACTCCCCCTCAACAGGACAGGGAGAGAAAACAAGATTAAAAAGCTCGTGGGTCACGATAAAGACAGGGAGATCAATTACGAATTACCATCACAGGCAAAACAGACTCGACTTGGGGAAAATTAATTTAATTTACTGCCGTTTAAAAATATAGTAGGATAGTGAGAAACAAAGGCAAAACTAAAAACACTTTCCCCCCTCCTTCCTAGGCTCAACTTCACTCCTTCGTTCCTGACTCTTCTACCTGCTCCCTCCCTGAACAGTACAGGGGGATGGGAATGTGGGCTGTGGTCAGTTCATAACACTGTGTTTCTGCCTCTCCTTCCTTCTCATGCTCTTCTCCTGCTCCAGCATGGGGTCCCTCCCACAGGATACAGTCCTTCACGAACTGCTCCAGTGTGGATCCTTCTTCAAGAACTGTTCCAGCATGCGTCCTTTCCATGGGATACAGTCCATCAGGAATGGACGGCTCCAGCGTGGGTCCCCATGGACCACAGTTACTGCCAGAAAACCTCCTCCTGTGTGGGCTCCTCTCCATGGGCTGCAGCTTGTGCCAGAAGCCTGCTCCGGCGTGGGCTCTCCACAGGCTGCAGCTTTGTTCAGGGCATGTCCACCTGCTGCAGTGTGGCATCCTCCATGGGCTGCAGGTGGATATCTGCTCCACCTTTAACCTCCATGGGCTGCAGGGGGACAACCTGTGTCACCATGGTATTCTCCACAGGCTGCAGGGGAATCTCTGCTCCAGCACCTGGAGCACAACCTCCTTCTTCACTGACCTTGGTGTCTGCAGGGCTGTTTCTCTCACATTTTTCTCACTCCTCCCTCTCACAGCTGCTGTGCAGCATTTTTTACCCTTTCTTAAATATGTTATCATAGAGGTGCCACCAGCATCGCTGATGGGCTCAGCTTTGGGGACCCAAATGGGGGAACTGGTTCTGTCCGATATAGGGGCAGCTTCTAGTGTCTTCTCACAGAAGCCACCCCTGCAGCCCCCCTGCACCCCTGCTACCAAAACCTTGCCATATAAACCCAATACAATCTTGAAAAAGATCTTATACCTCAGTTCTTACTGAATTGAAGTTAAAAGCACTTGTCTGCTTTTTAAGATATTTATAGAACTAGGAAGTAGGAGATGCCCATATGTTAACCAAGAAGAAGCAAGCTTCTTTTACAACAGTGGCACATGACTTATTTTCCTAGGGACTGTGGATATACTGTTATGGCACTTAAACCTTTTTGCTTAAAATACCTCCCAAATTTTGCTGCTTTCTATATCCTGTTTATAAGAACTATTTCAAGTAAAAAATTGCAAAAATCAGTTGCTACAGGCAAAAATCCTACACATGTAAGATTTTTCCACTTCAGATGTGAACAACACAAGCTATTAAAAGCAGGCCTTCAAATTAGTATTATTGCTTAGGTTTTTTTTTTTCTTCATAAAGTATATAATTGAAGTTTTTTGATCTCTCTTTCATTTTATTTGCTTCAAAATGATTAAAAAAAAAAAAATCAAATGCTACTGGATTCTTCATTCTTCTGCCTGAATGATATAATCACTGTGTGCCACCACAAGGTTTATGAAAGCAGATGCAACAGTTTCCATACCATGCTTTTATAGCTCTGAAACAGTAAGCAACAAATGGTGTTGACAGGATAGGTCAAGTCTATGAAACTTGTAAAACTTGCCCTCAAGCATTGTAACCAAATATAGAAAGAACTCACATATTTGACAGTCATTTTTAAAGATTCTTACAAATTCCTGTAATGTGAGTCTTGTTACCTTTGAAAGCAGATAAAAAGCGGAGACAGACAGACATGTGCACAGAGAAAGCTTCTTCCTCTGCTGGATTTCTAAAACTGACACCATGTTTTGCAAAAGATCGATGAAAGATTCTTCTGCTTCACTATAAATGGTCTTTCCCTGTTTAAAATATGCTTTTATGTCAAACAATTCACTGAAACTGTGAGAACTGTGTGGTCAATTAGGAAATGTAAGACATTGTACGTCCTACCTATAGAGAACAGGGAGGGGTTTCTGCTTGGCATGTGCTGCTTGGAGAATAGAAGTCAGCTGGCACAGTCACTCACTTGTCAAGGGAGTTTCTCTTGTTATTCCCTGTTGTATATTGTCTAAAGTTTACTGTCATATTTTTAAAAAGGTGACTTGTGTTAAGGGTTTACAAGTCACCAGGGTCTCTGTTAATGTGTCAGCACCTTCCAGCTGTTCTTCTCTTACTGAAGGATAGGAAGCAATAGCTATGATGTAGCTATGATAGCTTTGTGATACCCGTTTTCCACTTGTGTTCACTATAAAAGAAAAAAGTTCTATTGCCTCCTGTAAGAACAGAATCAGGTAGTTAATATTTCCAGTCCCTACAGCTGTAGAATTTCCATGACCTATCATTCCCTGCTTGATGCTTTATCATCTATATCTATAGACATCCCAGTGCAGCTCAAAGTAACAAAAGCAATTTGAATTCGGTGATACAGAAATTGAGTCATTTATGCAAGATAAGCACCAAAAAGTATTGGTCTGTCCTGGTTTCAGCTGGGATAGAGTTATTTTTTTTTCCTAGTGGTTGGTGTAGTGCTGTGTTTTGGATTTGGTGTGAGAGGAATGTTGATAACACACTGATGTTTTTAGTTGTTGCTAAGTAGTCTACTGGTCGGGGACTTTTCGGCTTCCCATGCTCTGCCAGGTGCACAAGAAGCTGGGAGGGAGCATAGCCAGGACAGCTAACCCAACTGGCCAATGGGGTATTCCAYACCATGTGRYRTCATGCTCARYATATAAAAGCTGGGGGAAGAAGAAGGARGGGGGGATGTTTGGAGTGATGGCGTTTGTCTTCCCAAGTAACCATTACGCATGATGGAGCCCTGCTTTCCTGGAGATGGCCGAACACCTGCCTGCCGATGGGAAGTAGTGAAGGAATTCCTTGTTTTGCTTTGCTTGCGTGCGCGGCTTTTGCTTTACCTATTAAACTGTCTTTATCTCAACCCATGAGTTTTCTCACTTTTGCCCTTCCGATTCTCTCCCCCATCCCAGCGGGGGGGAGTGAGCGAGCGGCTGCGTGGTGCTTGGTTGCTGGCTGGGGTTAAACCACGACAGATACTTTTCCAGTTCTTTTTGTCTTTGTAATCTTGGACTGTACACATTGCAGATGAAAAGGTTTTCTCAAGATTGTTGAGTCCCCTTTTTTTGTGGATAAGCAGAAAAAACAGCTGGTTGTGTGAATAAAATTGATACAGAAAAAGTCAACTGAGGTTGTTAAAGAAGGTTATGTCAGAGTTAGGAGATGAATCATTCCAGTTCCAGAAGACAAGTGATTCTTAAGAAATTCACCATGTTCCACATTATACAAGTTTCACAAGTTTACGCAAGATTGCTGTCAAGGGAAACTGTGAATATGCAGGTCTATAACATCATTTGTTTCTTATGCAAATTGAGGACAACGCATCCCAGCAGTACACGCAAAAGTAGATTTTGCTGCTCTAAGGACTCGGACAGAGAAGGAATTTTGCAGTTTTGCAGACCTTACCCAGGATGAACTGAGTGTGGCTTTTGGTCACAACTGCCTAAGGCAGGCTCCTGCTACACAGCAGTGCTCTCTGTCAACATCCTGTAGGACCTGAAACTGATTTTACAGTCTTGTTGTTTGCCATCCTAAGCATGTGTTTTCAGTTGCTTAATGCCTAAAGCTTTTTCCTCATTAATGTTGTATTGTTGTCTAACCGTACTGGGAAAAGTCAGGCTTCTGAAAATTCAAGGCACTTTTTTTTCATAGGTTCAAGTGCCTCTTTATCCCAGGCTCTCACTGCATTTCTGTGCATCTGTTTCTTTGTTATGTGAATTACTGAAAATCTCCAAGAGCGATACAATTAAATAGTTTTAAAATGTTAGTATAAACACAATGAAGGAAATGCTTGAGAAGAATTGTTCATCCTGTACTAAGCATTTTACAGAATAAACAGAGACATGGCTCTTGCCCCAAGGAACCCTGTATGTTTTACAATCTTAACATGAAATGAGGAAAGGATGGAATCAGGACATTTAAATCATATTTTGGCTTCAACCCTGCTGTTCACTTAGTTAATGAAGTCAGTTTTCTTCGAAGAAAAGGAAAATATTATACCATTTATTTTTCTATCCTTAGCTAAGCAACAAACTCTCAAGTATTTTAGGAACATGTGTATGACAATAGCCTCCAGATATAAAGGCTGTTAACAAGCTGACATGGAACATTTCTGCTTCTACACTATACAAGTGGAAGTATTGCAATGAGATGGCAAGAATATGAATACATTTGGGAAAAATAAGTTACAGAAGATGCAGGTATGACCAAAAAAAAGACACTAAAATGACAGTTAAACCAACTGAGACACCCTCTGAATTCATTAAGGATTTTATTATGGTGAAACCAGAAACCCTATATGATACTATCCTAGTTTAAGTGACATGTCAAAAAGAACATGTTAAAGAAAGCCTGTACACCCACTAACTTTTCAAGATGATGATGATGGGTTAATTTTAAATACAGACATATTGTAAATGGGCATTTTTAAAAGCCCTTATGGTCAGAAGAATAATTATGTGAAAATGCTTTCTCCAGCAAAACAGATCTACACCCTGTATTTAATCTGACCTGTTTTCTTTTGCATCTGCAGTATATTTTTAATAATATTTATACTGGTTAACAATTAGAGATTTATTTATAGATTTTATTTTATTTTCAGCTAGGAAATACTCAGCAAAACTGTAGACTGAAATATAGCTGAAGAGATTAAGGTTCTAATTATATGACTGTTAGAAAAAAAAATATATAAACTTATTGTTTGAAAATCATGAAGAGATGATGAAGTTGCTAAATTTCTAAGTACTCTGTAGAGTAAATATGAACTAATAGCAAGCCACCAGCTTTACATGAGAAAATGGGCAGTACTCCCACCTCATGTGCCATAGAACCAAAAAAATGCCATACTAATTAGGCTGACTCTGTGGTTATGGAAATGCTTTGAAAGGTGCGTTAGATCAGGACCTACATGGAGAGATCATTTCCCCTGTGCCTCTGGACAGCTTCCAGGGGTTAATTTTTATGGAACTGTTAAGACACTTTTTAGCAGAAGTTGAATCTGCACTATAATGTTTAAGAGCTACTGGGGGAGTTATCCTCAGTAAATTTCTCTAATCCCATTTTTAGTTCACATGTATTTCTGCCAACCTAGGAACCTAGGGCAATGAGTTCCACAGATTAATATGTACTACACAAGAAAGTACTTGTCTTTCTTGTCAGTAGTACTGTTTCCTGACAATGTCCCTGCAAGCCCTCTAGTTCCTGTGCTGCTGCCTTCTTTTTCTGCTTTCCTTTTATGATTTGTAGACATCTAGGACATAGCCCATCCCAGCTGCCTCTTTTCCAAATTGAAAGGTTTTATTTAGTCATTCCTTGTATGGTAGCTCTTTCCTACCTGAGTTATTCTTGTTATCCTCCCCTATATCATCTTTGGTTTTACAATAACATTGTTAAGATGAGATACCTGAACTGCATGAATATTCAGAATGTGGAAACATCGGACACAAAATGATCTAGTTAAATGTTCTGCTTTGTTAGAATTTCCTTCCTAAAAATACTTGAAAAATCAAAGCACTGCACTTTTCCAGAATAGAAGGAACATGTACAGTGATGTTACATTTGGTCACTTATTTTAAGACTAGTCACTTTGCTAGCTACATGGGAATTTAAAAAGTAAAGACTTACCATTGCAAAAATTCATCCTTTATTTAATTTCATTGCCCTCCTGAGCTTGTGCAAATAGCTTAAGGATTTTGTGACTTTGTGAATGGCTGCTGTGAGATAATTTAGATGTTAACTCTGAAGCCTAATGACAATGTAAGCAAAACTGTTATACTATTCACAGTATGCCATTTTAGCAGAAATACTGAGATGCTTTGGTAATATGAAAGAAGACAGTACACAAATCAATATTTTCAATTCTCCAAGATCCATTGTAAGCATAAGATTCTATAAGACATCTACTCCAGTGTTTTATATTCCATTTAAAATGTATTTTTAAGACATTGTGTGATTTATTTTCGAAAGGTTACACACGTGACCTGCTTCAGTTAATCTTTTGCTATTTGTTAGCATTTTGTTAGCTGTTTCTCTAAGTATATATTTTAATACCTGTATAGAAACCTCTGCTTTTCATAGGTATCGTCATTGAAAATATTCATTCTTAAAGTGCTTCTGACAAAACAAAGCAAAGTATAAAAACTGTTTCAGCATCAGTGGCATTACTTCACACATGCCATGGACATTAGTGATACAAACAGCGATATCATGTAGGAAGTGTGCTGAGATTTGATTTATTCTATAATGAGGTTTTGGGTAACAATTTATTCTGTCACCTGGGAGTTCAGCTGTTAACTCATATAATTAAAGTATATGCATATTGTTCTGATTTTCCTCTTCTTTATTTTGTAATCCCTTTATTTAATTTCAACATCTGTGACATACCAGTTTGTTTGTGTTGGAGAGGAATAGAAGAGAAAACAGCTATCAGCATCACAACGCTTCTGAGCATTGAGAATATGGCTTGTAGATTTTTCATATCAATTCCTGGATTGTGGTTTACATTCACTGTCTCTCTGATGAAAACATATGGAAAGGCATTTCACAGAGACAGCAACAATGGGTTTTGTATGCCAGCATTGCTGCCAAAGTACACGGCAACCCATCAACTCATTTCGTATTGAGTTGCCTATAGAATCAGTGTGGTCTGGCACATATGACTCAGCTGACTTTGTGTTCATGTAATGTTAAATACCTGTATTTCAGCAGAATAAAGTAAAATACCAAGCTGATCTTTCAAACATAAACTTTTGTCTTTACAGTAGAAACCAATTCGCCAATTAATTTCAGTGATTGGGCTACTCAAAAAATTTTTGCCAGCTGCAATTTATTTATAGTTGTCACTCATGAACATTCAGTATTTGACATATGTGTTGTAGCAAGTAAACTGAACAGCTTCTGAGATAATTTTGCAGGGCAGCTGTATATCTCTATTGAAATGTAATCAAGTAGCTTACAGAAAAAACAGTCCTTGATTATGTATGTTAACTTCGATATAAAAAGATCCTATAACTTGAAGTTTCCTTCCATTTGTTAAGATCAAAGGCGAGCTGTACAGCTGTGTTAAATTGCATCCAGTAATGCCCCTGTCACTGGTGGCTCATTTGAGTAAATGAAAACATGCGCTGACAGAAGACTCAAGCTTGGACAAATAAGATTTCTTAAGCTGCATTAGCTCATCTTCATCCGTCAGTCCAAGCTCTGGCCATCCTTGTCTCTACTCTAAGTCTAGGCCAACATATTTGTCTGACCTCAGCAGATTGCCTGCTATCTGACTGTCAAAGTATTTCTAATATTGAGCTTTTCCTCCACTTTTATTACTCATATGCTTGTAGTCCCCAGCAGTGATCCTTCCCCACGTATGTTTTTCCTCTTTAAGTTTCTTCTCCTTATACTTTGCATAACAGAAGTACTGTGCATTCTTTAATGGATGTTTATAATGAAGTCCAGTGAATTTCAGTTATGAAGTAGTCTTTAATCTTAGACTGAGATAGTTATCATGGGATGTTCTTGATCTTTCCATTTTAGAGAATAATTCAGAGCTGGGTGTCTTGGATTCAACTGCTATTTAGCAGAAAAGGAATCAAAAAGTTATGAGTAGTTCTCTTGTCTTACAGCACCAAAATGCCAGTCAGCATCTTGACCCAAAATCCATTCCCAGGGTTTTTTTGTTTGTTTGGGTTTTTTGTTTGTTTGGTTGGGGTTTTTTTGTTTGTTTTTTTTTAATCTTCCCTACAAGGTCATATACATGGTTCAGGCTGATTGATTGAGATATTCTTTGTTTCTATGTGCTCCTTCCCCTTCTCATCCAGAGATAATGTTTCAGTCACACTCAGCTTTTATCCAGTGTTCAAGCCAAGTCCTTCTGTCTGGATTTTCATATTCTTGAGTATGTTTGCATAAGGATATGGGCAGAAGTGTCTATTTCAAAAGAAGAGAAATATCTAAATTTACCAGTTTCCACAAGACTTAAGGCCCTTCATTACCTAATGGGTAATTAGAATCCTAAGCAAAACATTCCAAGTAAGGAACCAGCCTAATTCTGGAGAATCTCTTAAAACCACAGGAATTGCATTAACATGTGCTTAAATCACCCACTAGCTAAGATAACTTCCAAAGACCACAATTGTATAGAATTCTTCGCAGAACTACACAGAGTGTGTGTTGCACATCTCACAGTTAAGAAAGTGATGATGTAGATGAAATAAACTAATTACTTGTTGTGAACACTCATCATTTTATAGAAACAGACTCAAAATCTTATTTCTGACTACATATTCAGAGCAACTTTGGTCCAAATACTCCAGTCATGCAGTTCCATGTTGCAACCACCATGAAATTGCAGTGCACGAAGTTGCTCTTTCTCAGCTTCTGTTTGTAGGACTCCTATTTCAAGATTTCCATATTCACAAACCAAGCTGTGACATGCGAAACTGTTTACCCAGTGCTTTCAGGGAGGTGAGAGATGATACCTTTTGTTTTCTTGCACCAACATCCACCCAAATCAGAAATAAACTTTTCTATTTCATAGCTACACACTGAGGGGTAACTTTGAAAGTAATTACAAAATGCTTGCAGAGGTAGAAGAAGATCTAAGTACCTCATCTGAAAACATTTTCTGTATGAACCAATATTTATACATAGCCCTGTACAATTATAGAATCTGCTATCAATGCAGTTGTAAGTATGGGATATAAATATTCAGAAAATTAAGGATTCCAATCTGCAAATTGGTGGAGCATGGGTGACAAATAAATTGACAGGAATTTCTCTTCCATTTAGTTGAAGGAGGGATGGTATCTTGTGACTTTCCTTTCATTGTCACAGAGAAAGGTCCAAGACATCTCTAATTATAGTAGATAATGATGTCTATCTAGTATCTGCTTCATGCTATGACAATCAGATCATGTCTTATTTTGATAAGTTTTACATACTAACATAAGCTAATGCTAAGCATTCTACAAATTATTTTAGACCACAGCAGTTAAAAATAATCCCTTTATGCAAATAGTCCACGGTATTTGCCTATTCTGTCCATTGAAGATGTTTGAAGTTCATAGCTGTAAAATCATTTGTGAAAAAGTCTTATACAAAATAAGTGCTACTCTAATATTTTTTCATTAACTTATTCTGTCATCTGGGAATACCTTCCTTCACTCCTCATTGCATACAGCACCACAGGAGTGCCAGATGTTTTACGGACAGCAAGGAAAAAGAGCTGTTTTAAGGAGTTATTACATTTTTTATATAAGTATATATTATGATGCAGAGTATTATTTGAAATCAGAAACTCTTTCTTAGGAAAGATAGGAAATAGTTCTGCATATAATGATTTATCTCTATGCCATGTCTAATAGGGGCCAAGCAAAAATTAACTTCAAAGCAAAATGGAATCTGAAAGCCTCATCATCTAGTTGTAATTAGATAACATCGATGTAGCAAATTTGGGTTTTTGCTTGAGTTGATTTTTAGAAAAGATTTAAAGGAAAGTGAGGGCACTTGTCAAACACTGTTAAGGAACTAGTTCCAAGTTTATTATCACACAATTCTACTTCCCTGTGTACATTCTGTGTTAGTCCACCTTTTTTCTACTATCTTGTTCACCTTTCTTATCTCCTAATCTTCATTTTCCAGCACAATTTTCTTTTAGTAGTATTTGTAGTCTAATTAGAGCCTCTAAATGTTGACTTGCTCTGAAAGAAACATATTTTCATTTCTTATATATCATATTAAGACAGTAGTTATCAGTGTTTACTTTTAAAATAGAACACATTGAGTGGAATTCTTTGGAGGGCTTTCCTGGATTTGCTAGTCTTTAATTATTTCATAAGTGATGCTATCATAGGTTGCTTAATGAACTTTTAAGTGACACCAAATCCTGGGAAGAACTACAGGTAGATTGGGAAAGGGAGTACAGTGCAAATGATTTGCATAAATTAGGGACTGTGAGAAAAAGAAAGTTAATGAACACAGGTCCACCTGTATTCCTGTCAAGGAGACAGCAATAAGAATGACCAAAGAACTAGAAAATAAGACCTCATGTAAAGTGCAAGTCCTGAGATAGTCTAGAAGAAAAAAAGAAAGACTGAAGATATTACTGTCAGGCATTGCTACAGAGGAAAAGAATAATCTGCTCTCCACAACAAGAAGTAATGAGCTTAAACTGTAGCAAGTATTTCAAGGTAGATGATAATTTTTTTCTGACTCTGAGGAAAGCAATACCTGCAATAAATGGTCTGGAGAGATCATGGAGCCTTCCTGTCACAGATGGAGTGAGAGGGAGAGATGCACTTCACTCGTAAGAGAGAGGCAGCAATATGTTTATTGATGTAAGACAGCAATTTAACAAAGTTTGGTAGTAAATGCGACAGTGAGTTAACAAGATTCAATGGCAAGGTACACTTGATTATTTACTGCACAGAGGACAGGGTCAGACAAAACTGTCAGGGAGACCCTCCCGTTGAGCCACGAGGTTCAGAAAGGACCCCTTTGCTCTCTAAACTCCTTCTCAGAGAGGAGTCTAGGTGCAGCTGGATCCAATCCTAGCCCCAGACTTGGTCAATGGTTTATGTCTGAAGGACTATATATGCACTATCAATCCTTTATATCACTTAGCTAAGATTTCCAAGTTTAGCACGCTATTAGTCACTTACCGAGGATCTGTTGCGGCAAGGAATCTCTCAACCTTGAGGAGTATCCTTGAGAGGCATCCCTACTCAAGGGGAGATCCTGGCATGCAGCCCACTGCCAGGGGCTGAGCAGGAGAGCTCAAAGGGCTTTTGGGCTGCCCACTATTTATGGGGGTAAGATGATTGACTCACAGTCATATTTACAAACCAACTGCGGTTAGTTTCTTGCAAATTTATCTGGAGTCACACATTGATCAGCACTGTGGTTAGGTGAATGCATCACCTATTGTGTTGTTATCTGCATCCATCAGATGCATTCATCATGGTCACCACAGGTGATTATCGCTTGAGCAGGGTTAGGGAAAAAGTCAGGTGGGGGGCAGGGGGAGCACATGGTCACACTTCCTCATCAGGTGCTACTAAGAACAGGTTAGAAAAGCACTTAAGAAGAATGATATAGGCACACTGATTAGTCCATCAGTGAATGAATTAGAGGACCTGTGAAGATTGTTTTCTGCTTTGCAGTTTTATTATCAGACATTAGCAGAAGCAATACCTCTTACTTTTCCCACTTCTTGTACAGTCCTCCACATTTGGCTTGGTAACAACTGTAGAATCCTGCAGATAGTGCTGGGAAAATGGAGGCAGAGTTCAAACAATTTTGGTTGGGGAATTTGGGACAGGTTTTGGGGATAAATCTTGGCCTTTGCAAATGAAGAACTAAATGTAGAATGATGTCAACTATTAATATTGTGGTATGAATCATATCCTCTCCTAGCAGTGCCATTCATCAGTGCCCACACACCAGAATGAAATATTGCAATGCATTGGCTTTGATAGCCAATCTTTGTGGCCTAACTAGTGCCAAAAATCTGTATTATTTTTTCCTCTTAAGTTTGACATATTTACAAAGTACTTTGAAAAGCTAAATAACAAAAGGCTTCTGACTGCTTAGCAATTTGTTCCTCTAAGAAAAGAAAGCAGGTTTAATGTTTCTTATTTGTAGTGATATAGCACCAACAAATAGGAAGCAGAAACAATGCCAGCTTAATGTCTATTACAAAGAGAAATGTAAATGGAAAAGTCTTTTCCACTGCTGCCACCCCTACAGGCAAATGCCAGTGAAATAGATGTCAGGTCAGGCAATCAGTGATGATATCGATCACATTTTGTGTTTAAAGACAATAAAAAAGAAAGGTTTCACTTATTAAACCTTTCATGCTGAGTTAGGTAAGCTTTAAAGCACTGTAGAATTATGAATAGTACCCCTCCAACCTTTCTTTCTTATCCTCTAATATTGTTTAATTCTAAACAGAACTGTTTTGACTTTGGACAGGGTTTTTAATTATACCTAAAAATAAACATTGTGGGAGTGAGTGAGTATTATTGTAGGAATTCAGGAGAGACAAAGAAAAGAGCAAGAGGACAGCACAATAGAGATCTTGATGGAGTTTCTATTACCTACCCAAAAAGAAGCATAATTGCAGTTGGAAATTCTTGCATTTTAAATTTCACAGGCTGCTTCATTGTAAGTACGATTATTTTCAAAGAGTGTAAGGTTTCAATCGATCTTCAAACAGTCTGCTTAGCATTTTACATGGGACTATTTGACTGTATTCAAAGTAGAAAAAATAGTTATAGACCTGAAGAACAGAGTGTAGTCAACAGCTGATAGAAAAATCCAGAGAAGGTTATTCTGGTAAACATCGTGATCCTCTTTCTCAGCGAGCATTAAACTAGGTAAACAACATGTGGTCAGTAACAATACCACCTAATGAACAACCAGAGGCCCAAACCCTGTGATCATAAAAATGCTTTGGCTGCATTTTCATGAATAGTACAGACCAGACTTATGTCTTGGGAAAACAGGAAAGCTAATTCTAAGTAGTATTTCCTCCTCTTTCTAATTTCACTTGAAACTACTTCTGTCGTCATATTTGACACTAAATTTCAACATATATTGTGATGCAATAAACAGCTGCACCACAGATGTACTGCAATTTACAGAAGGATGAATTGAAGTGATTTTCCCACTTGATAGAAAGGAAAAGTTTTACATTCATTAAGCAACCTCATGCTACATCAGCCTCAAGGGAAACTCCATCAGAGCACCCACTAGGATGTGGCTATAATAAGGTATCATTTACAAATATTGGGAAATAATAAAGGATTCCTTTTTTGAGAGATTATTCTATTCCTGTTTGTCTATAAGTAATATTCAGCGAGGACCTTTGCATGACTGTGCAATACAAAATTGAGTTGCTTCAGCAAATGTTGGTCAATCATTTCTCGCCAAGAATACTCATCCTTTCCTTTAGTAAATTTATGAAATTATAGCATCATGAAAATGCTGAACAATGATATTCATGGGGATTGAGCCGGAAAACAAAACATACATCGGTAGTACGTTCTGCTAGTATCAGATGGTGGAAGATCTTCAGGTAAATTGGGGGTTTTTTTAGCCTAATCACAACAAGGTATGACAGCTTGCTTCAACAGTAACTACTTTTTGACAACTACTGAGGGCTTGCACACTAAGCCCCTATATTTTCTGGGTAACAGCTGAAATAAAGATGATTTATCAATAGCCTTGAAGCCAGAAGTACCATATTACTATTTTAAAGATTAATCTTATTTTTAAAAGTTGACTAATAAGACAAAACTTTCATATATGTAATTTTATGCTTATGCATATACCTATAATTTTTGCTAGAGATAGACTTTGCACCAACATGCATATAAAGGATCTACAAATTATGAATTCCACAGTACTGTTTTGCAGGGATGATTTTGTAAAGATGGCAGTGATATTGGTTTGGATTTATATGCAGTCCTTAATTACTGCCCAGTTTCTAATAAAAACAGTGGTTCCATACACTGAAAAAAAGGATAGAAAGGAAAATTCACCATGGGTCTTATTCATTGAGGGTGGCTCAGGGTATGGATCAAATTCCCATGAAAGAGTTTGAGATCTGATAATTAAAGCTGATACCTGGGTGCATATATTTACAAATATTGAATTTAAGATTATATAGGAAAACTTAGCTGAGTTATTACTGAAGTTCTGGGTGCTGTACTTAGTAAATAATTTTTCTGTAAGGCTGACTTTAGAGTTTTGTTTTTCTGTTTTCTTGTTCTGAATTTTAATATATAGTATGCACTTCAAATTCTTTAGAATGATAGACACTTGTAAATACACATTTACTGCCTTAAATATTTTCCTCTTCTAACAGGTAATAACTTCAAAGAAGTTATTAGATTTCCTAGAGATTTACCCCAGTTTGACTTGAGTATAATTTATTTTTATATAATTGTCTGATATTTAATCTAAAGTTATTCTCAGCTACTCTTTCTCTTTCCTTGCCACAAATGTTTCCTAACTAGAGTAACATTATAAAGCAGAGATCTGAATCAAGAAATAGATTCCAAAGCATTTATGCACAAGTGAGTATCTGATATAAAATGAAAAAGGAACAAGGTAATGAAAGATGGAAATATGCCTAGAGAAACAACCATGTATTTTGCTTCCCATCCTGTGAACTACTAGGAACATACGTTAACATCTCAGGTGGATTAATTATGTAAGAGAGTTTAAGGAAAGACTCCATTCTGGTAGCTTTTGCCATCTAAGCCTTAATATGGCCTATGAAGAGGCCAATGGAAACCTTAAAATCACCAGGAAACCACTTCTGAAAAAATAATATTTTCATGCTTTTGCAAGCACCCCTCATGAAAGGCTTCTTATGTGATATTTTTATGTGAGGTTAAGAAATTTCCCTTATTGCTTGTAACTTTTCCTTTTTCCTGCACACACACTTAAAAAAAAAAAAAAATTCCTTACTCCCCATCTCTTCCTATCAGGGCTCATCATTCCCATGAGAGGACAGGAGGGGCTTGGTCTCTTGTCAGAATAAAAAAAGCTGACACTCTTTTTTTCTCTCATCCTACCTACACATATGCAATGTCTTTCAACATCTCTGTCCTATGGTACAGGTAACTGATGGCCTTTTGTATTCTACGGACAATACAATTCTATGACATTCACAGCACTCCAGAACCTATCCATGCCGTATCTCTGTCAAGGTATTCTAAATCTAAACTGACTTGCACACCAAAGGATAGATTCGTTGACACTTGCAAAAACCTACATCTTATATCTGTCTGATTTATCTGAGGTCACTCATAATGAAGGAATGGTTTCATGAAAAAGGTGTAATGAGTTATGTTCTAGTTGATAACACTGGAAACACAAGTTACAAAAGAGGAAGCTCCAAACAATACAATTATTTCTTTGCCCCCAGTCTCTTCCCAACCTGTGAACTTCAGAATTTTTTGAGACTTCTGAAGATGCCATATTCTGCTGCATGAATGTTCTCCTTTTAAAATGGCCTTCCGTATGCATTAGTATTGTCACAGGTCTGTTGGAGTGTGCATATGACTGTGTGCCAGTCAGGGGGGGATAGGGGGAAGGATGGATATTTTAATTGATATTTGCTACAGATGAAGCTTCAAAACTTGTTTCAGCTAATTCTTTCCTAATATAGAATCTTTTGTTGCACTGTGGCTTTTTTGCCACATTTGCTCACTGCCTGCAAGAAAGTAGCATTCTTATGCTTATCTGAAAATGTCTTTCCAGTGATGTGGATATGATTAATGATTTTGACTAATACTCAGGTTTACCTTTTTTTTCTTAGCTGACTTGCAGTTTTGAAATTCCAATGTAGCATTTCACATAACTCATATGACTGTCTTGCTGTGTGACAGTTTCAGTTGCACTTTGGCTTGGTGACTTTTTAGAAAGACCACACATTGGTTTTGAAGCAGGTCCAATCCCATACACACAAACATGCTGTTTGTTTTAGAGGTCGGTGAGTCTGCCCATTGAGTTTAAAACATGGTGTTGTGGTTTAACCCGGTGCATAGCCACTCGCTCACTCCCCCCCAGCCTCCAGTGGGGTAGGGGAGAGGATCAGAAAAAAAAAGTTAAATTTGTGGATTGAGATAAAGATGGTTTAATAGAACAGAAAAGGAAGGAATAATAATAATAATAATAATAATAATAATAATAATAGAATATACAAAATGAGTGATGCACAATGCAATTGCTCACCACCCGCTGACTGATGCCCAGCCAGTCCCCGAGCAGTGATAGCTGCTCCCTGGCAACTCCCCCTAGTTTATATACTGAGCATGATGTCATATGGTATGGAATATCCCTTTGGCCAGTTTGGGTCAGCTGTCCTGGCTATGCTCCCTCCCAGCTTCTTGTGCACCTGGCAGAGCATGGGAAGCTGAAAAGTCCTTGACTAGTGTAAGCACTACTTAGCAACAACTAAAACATCAGTGTGTTATCAACATTATTCTCATACTAAGTCCAAAACGCAGCACTATACCAGCTACTAGGGAGAAAATTAACTCTATCCCAGCCAAAACCAGGACACATGGTTACTGCTTTTCAAAATTAGAATTACTGTAGTGTGGGTAATACTTGGTTTAGACTATTCCTCTGTTCTGAGTTTTTGAGTATAGTTATCTGTGGTCCATAGTATCATTTGTGGATTCAGCACTACTATTTTCCTTAGTCTTTCTACTGTCTTATCAGGCTTTGTGGTAGATATCTCTGGCACAGAGGGGGAGAGATAACAGTCGGTAATTGCCAGTTGGAAGTCTATGTGATTCACAGTTCTATGTAAATCTACTGCTTGTCAAATATGAATTTCATGTACCTTAGATGCTGCCATTTATTATGTTGTATGTTCCTGGTGGCATTGTTGTACCTGATCCTGTATAATGCTGATTACTTTTAGCTTCCTTGGAGGGCAATATGAGATGCTTCTCTGAGTCAAACTCGGGAGATGATGGTGTCTCTGTAAATGCCCTTTTCACCTGTTATACAGTTGTAACACCTTATGTACAGTATGTGCTGCATCTAATGTCATATGCTGAATGAGTGGTGGAGCTGTATCTCATAAAAGATCAGTCAGAATTGATATAAGCTGTATATTGTATTCTTTCAGATATAACAGAAGTTAACAGAGATATACTAACATACTTTTACCTTTTCCTCACCAGTGATGAGAGGTCAGCATCATGAGACTGGGATAGTATGCAGTGTTTAGGAACTTTCAGGAAAATATTATTCCATCATTCATGAATATTAGATTCAGACTCTGTAAATTTTTATGTCTAGACCATATAAGAGCCAGAGCTAAAACAGACTACCTTGTTGTTTATTTTCTTAAATATTTAACTTTGTTTCATTCTCTATGAAACTAAACAGTCTTCACACATCCTAAACATTTACAGAACTGATAAGATGAGCCCAAACCTGTTCCCACTGACTTCTGTTGAGAATTTTCAAATAATGCAAAATATCAAGCTTGAGCAGAAAACAGAGAAAAATTACTGTCTTATGCAGGCAGATCATTGCCATGGGATGTTTATTTCTTAAAGTAGCTTTAAGATGAAAAGCCCGTTGACACTATTTGAAAGTTCATCAAGCAAAGAGTTTGAAAAAAATTATAATGCAGTATTAATCCTTATTTCTTATAGCGGAAGGGTGTTATGGTACAACAAATACCAATAATTATTTTGTACTGTCTTGTCAGAATGTGCTTTGCAAATACATTACTTTTAGTTATGTTTTAACAACAAAGGCAGTGTTGTTGACATCAACCACTGCTTTAAGAAATGGAATTAATATTAGACAAAATAATTTCCTAATGGGTTCTGATACAGCAAAATTCTGTTTATGCCAGAGTATGAGTTGTCTTAACTTCCAGTTACTTAGAACATGCTTCCCTGCAGTTCTTATGATGCGTATTGTTACGAAACTTATTTCTCTGGGGAAAAAAATATAGATATGTCTCTTGGCCATTCCCATTAGCAATTTATCTGATGTAGAGAAGAACAGATAAGGATTTAAGAACTGCGGTGAAAATTCAGCTCTCTTATTGTTTGTACTAAGTTGAAATTAGCCCATGAGCTGTGACTTGGCACAAGATTTGTTTGGACACTTAAGTCTGTTTTTAGCCTATGCTTCAGTCTATATTTCAGGACTTCAAAATTCAGCTTTGTTGTAGATTTTAATTGTACCCTGGCTTTGTCTTTCATTAAGTCAGTTTCCATTTTGTAAAATAGGACAATAATAGTGGATGAAGTGGTCCAAAATTAATCACAAGTTTAAATAAAATCTCTATCTCTAGACTAAAATAAAAAATTCTCACTTTTATTTTAAGATATAAGCCGTAAAAATGCTTTTTGTTCTGTTAATATAAACTGCTTATTAAAAAAATAACATGTGAAATACTTACTGTCTTCCTATCCGTGCTTGTATAGGTCTGTTTAATATGTACACGTCAGAATGGGTGAACCTTTATTTCTGAACTACCTAGGTAACAGAAGCCATTCAAGCCCTAGATAGATTAAGATCTTAACCACTGAGAGTTGTTGTTGTTCTTCTAAGTCCAAAACCGGTGTAGATAAACTGTTTTTGATGAAATATTAATTTAAGAGAAATCAGTTTGGTGGAAGGGCTAGGAAAGTAGAATAGAAGCCAGTAGAGTTATTCTGCTGAGGATGTGGGTAACAGGGGTCTTCTGGCTGCTTTCTCTACTGTCTTAAAAGTGTTGTAGTTCCATGATTCTTTGAAAAAGAAAAGGCGATAGAAAATGTATACAAATGCCATCTAGCTAATTAAAAGTTAAACTGCAGGCTGTTTTTTAGGGCAAAGGCAGAAAACTGATTTACCACCATACTTCTCTTTTTTTCACTTTGAGCCCACTTTTCTAGTAGAAAATAGATTTTGGGAGGACAAAGCAGATGTGTTGTGAGCTGCCTCCTTGTGAACTAATAAAGCTTCTTGAGACCACGTTGAGACATAAATTGTCACTTTTTCTAAGAGAAAATGGGTTTTAACTTCAAATTTATGTGAGCATTTACATCAACAAGTCCGCTTGGCTTGTTTACACAGGCAATGTGCACTTAGAATCTGGCCTTTTGCGAATCCATGCAGAATATAATAACTGATAAAGACATTGAGTCTACACAACAAATCCTACTTCTGCAATGTAATAAACTAAGAAAATTGGTGCTTAATGTGTTGTTCTGGTTGTCACTTTGCACATAACACCTCAATATTTTGCTGCAGTAACTAAAGAAAACTCTCATGGTTCTTTTCCAAAAGCACAAATATATATATTATTAGCTGGTAGCCATGGGAAGCCCATAAAACATAGTTAAGCAACCTTCCATCCTGAAGAGGGTAGTAGTACACACAGTTAACATATGAAAATGGTAAGGCCCATTTCTTTTGCGAGAAGTTCTGGGTTGCATGGTGACACTGTGAGCGTAACTGCCTTATCTGACTGCATGATATGTCTAAAAGAAATCAAATTAAGATAATAGGAACTCTGGTGGTTGCTAGAACTGGAGAAAGGAATCATCAGCATGTCTATTTGCCATAGACCTAAGCCTTCTGATTCCTTTTATATGTACATTAATTTACATCTGAAATGAGAAATTGGGAAGCTTAATGCTTTCTGCCTAGAGAGTAGATACTTTTACATTCTGACTACCCTGAAACATCAGTTTCTTGCTTGTTGCCCCCATTTTAAGCCTTCCCTGGAACACTTGTGACTTTACAGCTTGAACAGTTTGGCCTGCTCCTGGAATCCCAAATCTTGATGATGGAACGTGACAACAGTTTGTTCCCTAAATAATCCCATCATACTTAAGGAAAGTTCTTGGCAGTGGCTTATCTCTAAGTAATCCCATCACAGGGAAATTCTTAGCAGTCAATCCTTAAAAAAACCAGAGAAACTTAGTTTGAAATATTAAACCAAATAAATAATATGATCACATTAAAAAATAAAACAAGAAAGGATTAAGTGAAGAGAGGGAAAAGACAGATCTGATTGGATTTTTTCCATTGTAAATTAAAGTACAGCTGCTTGGGGTGGAGGCATGGTGCTGGGTTCTTCTTGCAGTAATTAGAAAGCCAGTGCTGCCAAAAACTGTTTTCCCATCTGCCACTCAGTTTGCGGAATGTTCCTAAAGCCCCTCTCAGAAGGCTGGTGTTCACTGATCCCACTCAGTGAACTGAACCTGCAGTGAAACTGAACCTACAGCCCATATTACATCAACAAAGCAACCCTAGAAAAAGAAACTGGGAGAGTAGTTCACTCTGTAATCACTTCACAAAATATTTGAAAATCTCAGAGAAAGCAAAGCCTTGATCCTGAAAAGAACAAAAAGAAAAAAAACTTTGTCAATGTTAGTGTTTCCCATGGAGAGGGAGGAATGGTTGCCCTTTCAACCAACCTTTAAAGTGTTACATGGCATTTTTTGATCTTTTTCTCTGTTTTGAGTTGCTTTAGAAACAGGCTCAGGATGTTTTGACAACAGACAGATTTTGGTTTTGGAAAGCTGTACCTTGTTTTTATATTCAAAAGGTCAAGGTTCAAGATTATGAAGAAAAGGTACTGATTAATTTCCATTTTTGTGATGGGGAAATGATGGGGAATTAACTGAGTTTGGTATTGGTTGCAGAGAAGTAATAAGGGAGAAAATCTCTCCTATTGGAACGTATAATCTTAGAAATGTCTAAGGCCTCTTTTTCTGCAAGTGCAGTGTCTTATTCTATAATGCAACTCTTACTAGCTATTCTGATTTTATACATGTTAGAAGATGAATTTTCTGTTGGATCACTCTGTTGTCATACTGATTTCTATATTTCCCACATGGATTGGAACCACTTAATGAATATTCAGTATGTGGAAGTTAAACTGATCACTTTTAACATTAATATGCTATAATGAGGCAAGGGAATATTCAATCAATGTTATGCATAATACTTCCATGTGTTTTTTTGTTGCACGTGCACTTAAGTTTTCTTAAATGTAGGGTATTGATTTTTGAGAGACTGATATAGAAGGCTATTATTTTTTAAATCTCTGATAAGCAGAGATATTTCGGATATTTCAGACTCATTAAGAAAAATGCCATATAGTTCCTTAGTACAACTAATACTGAACTCCACAAACATTTAACACTGTAAATAGTATAAAGCCTTGTAATTTGAAATGTACATCGTTATTGACAGATTTTAAGCCAGAGGTAGTAGGTATGAGTCTAATGGTGTTACTTAAACACATTTTCACTTGGTTGCCATTACAGTTTTTCACATACAAAGTTGCAACAAAATATTTAACTCTGTTCTCTAGCATGGATAGGTAAACCTGTCCTGTACTCATGCCAAGGTGGTCCCTCAGCCTACACGGGGTATTCAGGTTTTGCAGTGTGTGACAGTTAGACTCTTCGGAGCTTTAAAGGAGTGATATATCCTCACAGTAAGGTCCAAATGTTTCAGCACTCTGCAAGTAAATAGCTAGCAGCATGTCATCCTTCAAGTGAATAGCTGATTGGACTCTTTAGTTCTGGTAAGACAGAAATCTGTTGCAGAGAATTGCAGACCAGAGCCCAACAGTAGACACAAGTTGATCCTGAACCACCCATTGAGTGAGCTGGCAGAGCTTCCTGCAACAGGCACAGCTCTTGGTAGAGCAGTGGGAAGAGCACAGCATGCTCATAGTCATGGCTTCCTAGCCACTTTTGGAAACATTTCCTTAACATCTCTGCTATCCAGCAGCACTATTTTTATCTGTTTCTGAGCCTTTTTGGATGAGCTGATGAGCCCAGCAACTCAAGAGTAGAAGCGATCCTGTGACCTTTGCTGCATCACATAAGCACTACCACACACATAGTGCTCAGCATTATGAATACAGAGAGAGACAGACAATAAACTGCTTTCAAACAGTGGCTGAAATTAGCTATGCAGAATGACAAAAGTAAATGTATTCCTTTGGCCTTTCTTTCTTCCTTTTTGCTCACATCAATGCTGCAGTATAAATCACATGGCTAGACAGAGCACATCATTAACTATCGCTATACCTTCTGGTAAATCATAGCCTCAATAGGTAAATACTAAGAACTTTTTGTTACTGAGCAAGTGGGTATAATATCTGCACAAAAGAAATACTTGTAAAATGAAAAACATTTAATCATAATGAATAATTAGAATATATTAGTATAACATGCTTAAATGTGTCATATACAGACGAGGTTTAGTTGGATGAATATTAATAGCTGGAGTAACATTGTAACAGACTAAGCATCTAAGAGATTTCATGATCAGAAGATACAGCATGTATCTGGGAGGATTTCTGAGTTATTTTAACAGATTTATTACTAGCTCACTACAGGATTCTTGGCACATCAGCTAATATCTTTGAGCTTCAGTTTACTCCCATACTAATGATGAAAATGAAGCATATTTAACCGTTCTGAGAATCGCACAGAGCTCTGACATAAACTGAAGGTGAACATTAAATGCAAACAAAAGCATCTTTGGCTGTCTATATGGATATTAGACTGGCTGTTACAGAACTTACTGGATACTTTAAAGTGGTACAGTGTTACAGAGCATGCTACATGCAATAAAATTGAAATAAAGTGTAGTTGAAAAAAATGAGATAGTGGTTTTAACATTTGTCATAATGGATATGTCATGAAAGAAAATGTTTACGGTACATTGCAAAAAATGTAATTTTGCCAAACCAGCAGTAAAGTCAACCCAAAATTAATCTCTATTCATGATACGGAAAAAATGCAACATAAATATATGTTGCAGAAAAGTAAGAACGCAAGAATGCAGGGCGGCTTGATTTATGACATAAATAAATGTAAGGAATATTAGCAAGATTAGTGTATAGGAGTGTTAGCACAAATCAAACTATGCAGTACCAAATTGGATTGCTTGCTGCACAACAGAAGAACAGCAGTCTAATAGAGAAGATATAGTATGTCATAAAAAAAGCAGAGTAGTTTCCAAGTATTAAATAAATATATTGATGTTATTAATAATAGGGTAGTGCAGGATCTTGTGCCTGTTCTTATTAAACATCCTCATTAATAATCTGAACCGAAGGGGTAATGTTGTTATTAATGAAATTTGCTGCTGCTGCTGACTTTGTGAAGTTGCAAACACTCTCAAAGGATATTAAGGCCCCTGAAAAGACTAGGAATAGGAACAGAAATTTAATTTAGACTCAATCTGGGGAAATGCATGTGCTACAATTTTGCTGTCTTCACTGTATAATTAACTGAAGTTTAGGCATTCCTGAAACATACATAAATACAAACATGTATATGAAAGTCATCCAAAAATGTGGCTTCAATTGGAAAAAAGCCTGAGAAGCCGGAACCTTAAACTGTAGAGTGTGATAGAAGAGCCTGCTGAAAATTATTTTACAATGTAATACGGATAGATTTCTGATGTATTTTGGGATGCACATACATATGTACCATATAACATGGCAGGAATGTACCTATCTACAAGTCTATGGTGCCATAAGTCCCCTACCTTCAATATGTGTATACCATCAGAGTCATGTTGAAGTAAATGATTCGGAAAAAGGATATGATTCTTGGATATTGTCATAACCTAAATACAGAGTTTTAAGTTAAGTAAATTGTTCTAGGGAATCTGCAGAAGCACAAAAACAAGCAAGCAAGCAAAAAGTTCAAAGAGCCAGGAAAGTCTTATCTATGACAGAAGTCTAAAAATTATAGGCAAATTTCCATAACATTTTTAAATGACAAAGGGCAAATCTCTGTTTCAGTCACAGAAGTGTTAAAAGTGATGGTTAACTTGGGTGTTCCGTATGGGTATATGGTCTAAGGCCTTGACAACAGAGATTTCTTAAAATGGGAAAATATCTCTCATGAGAAAACAGGGAATTCATATCATCTGGCATAGTAAAGACCAAACTTCACAAAATAATAAAGAGTTTGAAAGCAACAATCCTTCAAGTTGTAAAGATAGCTCAGTAGATTAAGATGGACTTACACAACTTTCCCAGTTTCTAGAAATATTATCAATATTTATATCCATCTATACCAAGTATCTATCAGTATCTGGTATGTTAAACACAGCAAATGATAAAGTATGGGTTTTTTAAACTTCACTGAAACAAGCCAGGAATACGTTTGTATTTTCAGTTTTCATAAAATTGAAATAAATGATGATATCTTAAAATACTGTATGACAAGTATCAAAGCAGTTTAAATGATTTGTCAAGAGTTCAATAGGAAATAATCACATATTTCGTAGGAAACATTCAACTGATATTTTCCTTTGGCTTAGATCTGTGCTGTCATTACAGTACAATGCACGCTATGCAGAATACTGATTCACATGTTGCACAGAAAAGTCAGTATGGAAACCCTCAGGAAATATAAGCAATTTCTTCACAAGTACTCTGGTTCAATTTAAGAGAAAGGATATACCTACATCCCTTGCAATGCTATAATATCTCAGCTCTAACTCATCTCAGTTTGAGAAGCTAGTTAAGTCTTCAAGTACAGAAATTTTAACGGTGAGCATTCAAAAACAGCCGTTTCTTACAAATCATAAATACCTGGTGCTGAGCTGCTGATGAAATAGTTTAACTGCTGTTAATGTGTCCTGGTTCCGGCTGGGACAGAGTTAACTTTCTTCCCAGTAGCTGGGGGTGTGTGCTGTGTTTTGGGTTTGGTGTAATAGGAGCGTTGATGGCCCATTGATGTTTTGGGTGGTGCTGGGTGGTGCTTGCATCGGGCGCTTTTCGGCCTCCCATGCCCTGCCAGGTGCAGGGGAAGCTGGCGGGGGGGAGCATAGCCGGGGTGGTTGACCCAGCTGGCCAAGGCGGTATTCTATACCATGCGACGTCCTGCTCAGTATAAAAACTAAGGATGTGGGGGGGCTCTCGGGGGTTCCGGGACGGGCTCTCGTATCAGGCTATGTGTCGGTTCGGCGGGTGGTGAGCAATTGCATTGTGCATCGCCTGCTTTGTATATTGTTGTTGTTGTTGTTATCACTGTTATTATTACTGTTCTACTTTGTTTATTTCAATTATTAAACTGTTTTTATCTCAACCCACGAGTTTTCCTACTCGTGCCCTCCCAATTCTCTCCCCCACCCGACTGGAGCAGGGGGGTGAGTGAGCAGCTGTGCGGTGTTTAGGTGCTGGCCGGGGTTAAACCACGACATAATGCTATAGGGCCAAGAGAAAGGAAGGCATCCACTGGATTTTATTCTTATGTGTTATCAAAAATAATCAACTGTAAGAGCCTTTTTCCCAGTAAATAATATATTTGCTGAATTAGGCATCCCTCTCATGAATCACCAGTCAGGCAAAATGTGTTGAATGTTCTCTACAAACATGTTAAATCCCTAAGTTGCCAGTTATGCTGACTTTGATGCAGTTCTGTTACTGGTTGCCTATGTCATACTGAGGTTTTTTCAGTTTTTTAGTGCTGGACAAGTGAAATTTTCCTCAGGCAGGGTGAGCATTTCTGGTATTAAAATAAATTGTACATTGTAAATTGACATTGCTTGCAGGTGAATAAACACTGTAATGCCAAGTTTAATATTCAAGTACAAAAACCATATACACCAGTGTTTCCAAAAAACAGATTAAAAAGTAAACTGAGTTTGTGAAATGTTCTTAAACATTTTCAAGCCTCTCAATTATTTTGCAGTAATTATGACTCCTGCATAAATGAACACACCTTGCTCAGCAGACCAGAGACACATTTGTGGATCAGGTAGTAGCAGCTTGAACTTGGAAGTTCAAAGGAAAGTAAAAGTATAAAATTCTACAATGTTATATTCAGTGTCCCACTGCACATAAAGAACAATATACTAACATTCATGCTAACAGTAACTACTGTAATATTTCAGGTAAAAAAGTATATGTCTCTAAGGGATTATACATTCAATTAATTAGGCATCAGAATCAGGAATAGGTTCTCAAATAATTTCTGCTTTTCCCCACAAGATAATTTCAGAACTGTCAGTAATATAAATGAATAACAGTAACAACGCTATCTGGCACTAATTATAGCACTTACCCATACTGTGATAGTAAAGATTGCCTTCTGCAATGGTAATAGCTAACATTTGAATGGTGCCTTTCATCTCCAAAAATCCCCAAATACTCTACAAATTAGAACTCTTATCTTTCTGGGTATAAGTAAATACTTGATGAAGGAGGTCTGAGATGGAAGGACCATAGCTTTTTTACCATCTGTATGTCTCATGATCCTGTAGTCTTTATCTGGAAGCCCACATCGATTTCTGGAGGTTAAACTACTCAAAGAGAAAAAATCATTGTGACATCAGGAATAAAACCAAGTGTGCAAACCACATCTCCAAAACCCCAAATATTTATTTATTGACAAAAAATGCTCAAAACATTGTACTTTGTAACAGTATTTCTTTTTTCTTCCTCCATCTTTGCATTTCTTTCATAAATGTCATTTTTCTTTACCCAGTTACTCACATGTAAATATACAAAACTCCTTGTAACAGAGGCATGGCTTACTATACATATTTGTTATACTTTTTACCAGTATCAATTTATCTGAGACATTTGGAACTGGGAATTTGGTAAAGAGAAGTTCTTCATTTGTCACAGAAATGTGGTAATACTGAGCCAGCACAGAGGTTAGGAAAATATGTAAATAAGCTATTTTTCTAGATTGAAATGACTGAAGAGAAACGGGCTATTTTGTCAGGCCGAATGTGGTTACTAACAGTGACATCTGGGCAGGGTGCCGTGACTCAGACGCATGCTCTTATGAAAAGGTTGAGGGGCCTTTACTGGTCCCAAGAAGGGAAAACATCTATTTTCAGGCTTAGCTGTGACTCAGTGGTAACAATGCGAGTGCCTGTGTGAATGTTACATTTCTGCACAACTAGTCTTCATTACAAGCATGGTTATTCACCTTGCTAGAGGAATGAAAGCTCATTTTTGATTTAGCATTTTTTAATATGGAAGAGATAAGACTTTACTTCTGATTTATCTTTTTTAATGTTAAACTATATTTTCTTCATCAGCTAATGAGATTTCATATGGAGGAAGCAAATGTTCTCATTCATTGCAGGTATGTTAACACATAAGTAGGGACTCTGAAATTCTCAAAGATCTTGAAAGAAAAGCCAGAAGTGTGTTTCCAAATTTAGGCTTTAATCGGGGTGCTAGCCCAGCTTTAGCACAGCACTGAGGTACATTTCTGAGACCAGTTTACTATGATAGAATCTAAGCACCTGTTAAAATTGAAACACATATTTAAATAAGCACTTGCTTAAGTGATTTGCTGCAACTGATTTTCCACTACTTTCTCTGGGAGAAACTTTCTGCCCTTCTCAGCAGCAAGCATTGATAAAGAGGCCTGATTACCTTATAAAATGTCTAACAAATACTGTTTAATGCTGACCTTTTAGGTCATCACTGCTGGGAATAGCAGATAGTTTTTACTTTGCCAGGTGAGATTAATTTCTAAATAAATGAGGCTGCAAAATACCCTACACAACACCTGTGGGCTGTTGTGCTCCTGTGACTGGAGAGAAAAAAAGGTAATGATTCTTTTTAAAAGCTTACAGTTTGAAATATGTTGCAATATCTTTTGTTTATTTTCTTTCATTAAAAAAAAAAAAGAAAAATCCCAACTAGAAAGATTATAGGTAAAATAATGTGCAATAATTTCTTCTTGTAGCTCTGCTTTAAAACAAAATACTGATTTTTTTTCTGTCTGTAGTTTTAAAATGTGCCAGCATGGATGTAAATGAAATGTACAAATAGAGGAAGACTGACTAGCTCTCTTGAGAGCAAGCTGCTAGTTTCCACTAAATACCTTCACTGTTAGGAGCTTTGTAAAAAGAAAAAGAAAACCAGAGTAAAGATTCTGAGATTTATGTTGAATGGGGAGGAAACAAGTAGGCTTTATTAGCAAAACCTGACTGCTGTCAATACAAGTAAACTAAAGCTAACTTAGAGTATTCAAATTGAATGGTGCCTAATATGAGTCTGCTTTGCTAATCAGTGAATGTTATTCAGTTATAATTATACAACAGATACTATGTAAAATATTTTGCTCTGGAAGTTTTTATGCATTGCTTCAGCATTGGTACGAGTTTTTTAGAAGATCTTGCTTTGAAATGAAAAGAACATTGTGGAAGAGGCTGACAGTGGTCTGGTTGGTGGTTTGGGATATTCAGACGGGGTTCAGCTCCTCTTTCTTTCATAGATTGCCTGTGCAGATAGGCCTGTTACTAGATTGTGCTGAAGTTCCCTTTCCACTAAAAGGAATTTACTGTGCTTCTTTGAGTTATTGGGCGTTGTTATAAATCCATAAACACAAAGTTTCTGTTCCAAAAACAGGGAAAGGGAAGCCTAATGGTGGTAAAGAGGATAGGGAGGACTGACTGTCTTTCTATGGGCTGAATACACACTGGAACAGAAAGGGTCTACTTAGGTGTTGTGGTTTAACCCGGCTGGCAGCTAAACACCACACAGCCGCTCGCCCACTCCCCCCAGCCCCCAGTGGGATGGGGGGGAGAATCGGAAAAAAAAAAAGTAAAATTTGTGGGTTGAGATAAAGGCAGTTTAATAGGACAGAAAAGGAAGGGAAAATAATAATAATAATAATGATAAAAGAATATACAAAATAAGTGATGCACAATGCAATTGCTCACCACCCACTGACCGATGCCCAGGCAGTCCCCAAGCAGCAGTCACCACCCCCCAGCCAACTCCCCCCAGTTTATATACTGAGCATGATGTCATGGTATGGAATACCCCTTTGGCCAGTTTGGGTCAGCTGTCCTGGCTATGCTCCCTCCCAGCTTCTCGCTGGCAGGGCATGAGAAGCTGAAAACTCCTTGACTAGTGTTAGCTCTACTTAGCAACAACTAAAACATCAGCGTGTTATCAACATTATTCTCATACTAGATCCAAAACGCAGCACTATACCAGCTACTAGGAAGAAAATTAACTCTATCCCAGCTGCAACCAGGACATTAGGACAGATTCATCTCTTTCCATTTCTAATCCATCCCTAGAAGAATCTGTTCTACTGGTGAAAACCACAGCTGTGTGACTATTTTCAGCCCATTCAGACAGCCTTACCAAAGGTCAATGTTACAGTTAGAATTTAATCAGGGTTTCTGTGCTAAAATGCATTTAGCTCTGTCATATGAAATTTGATATATGCAAAGGAATATGTTTAGCACTTCCCTAAAAACTTCAGTGATGTATACAAATGTAAAAAAGTTGTAACCTTTGTAGTCTGAAAAATTCAAGTATGATCAAGTGCATCCAAGTGGGGCAGGAACAAGAAGACAGAGAAAAATACTTACAAATATATATTTCCAAATCTCAATTTGAAATTAAAAAATTTGGGGGTAACTCACCTGAAAATTTTGCTTGGAAATAGAGCAAATCTTCTATTTAACACATTGCTCAGTCTTGTACCAGAACATCCATTCTAAAATTAATCATGTGGAATAAAACTAAACTAGAACCCCAGGAAGTATAGTTCTCCAGTCTGTAAAATATCAAGAGTTTGTAAAATACCCAGAGAGAATAACCAGTGCAAACAGTAGAAGGAAGACTGGAAGCCATTATGTATTTCATGGCAACTGGCACTTCAACTAATTATTTTTACAGTATACCGTTAAAAATTTTTTATACTAAGAGACTATATTTGTTCAATGTCATTTACACAAAGGCAAATCATATTGCTTTTTTTTATATCGTTGATCCATTAGGGGCATGTAGACTTCATTTAGATTTTAACTTCCCCTCCTGCCCCCTAATCAACTCTGGTACACTAGAAGGTATTAAAGTTTCTCCAGAAAATCAGTTTCCATCTGCTGACCAGTTGGAAAAAAAGTGGGTTACTTATTTTTATTCTGTTCAGTAGGTGTTTTGATGGATTCTACTACATGCTTTATTCAGTCACTCTATCCCTTTAATGATGGGGAAGAATAGAATTAGTAGAGAGCTACTTCTGCTCCTCTCCAGTTCCAAACTAGGGGACTGATCTCTCTTTCACAAGTACCTGATTTTCTAGATGTGGTTTGTGCAACAAGTACTTATATAAGTTGAATATGTTCTTTGACCTTTTTTATCATGTTGTATGAGCAGAAAAAAAAAAGAATTGGGAGAGAATTTTGTGAGCAGGGCACATAAGTGCCTGAACTCATAATCAAGATTGAGAAGGTAGATGTCTGCACTTTCAATTGTATGATTAGAATCCAAAATTGCAGTTTTTGTGGATAGAAAAAGAGATGATTATTTTCACCTTCTTGATTCTTGCTACATTTTAGCATAATTTCAAAATGGGATCAAAATGTGTAAGTCAAAAAAAGAGAAATAAAGAGAAACTCATCTGTTTCTTTGAGTCCCTTATTAAAACATGTGAATATGAAGAAAAATGGGTTTTTGATCATCCAAGTGTTTCCTCATTAGTGTTAGCACTTTCTAACTCTACAGTCATATTTATAACTTTGCAAGATTTTTGAAGAACCTCATTAATGGCTTTTCAAGCACAATAGTGTACGACTTTGCCTTCTGGAGAATGTAGTAAAAAAATTATCATTTGCAATAGGAGAACTATGGGGACCTCTGCAGTCAAAGATTTCAGCAGCCATGTTCATCTGTGGCATAGATTTATCCTGCTCAAAGAATTACTAATTAACATGGTGCTGTGAATAGCTGCAGGTCCAGACAACTCCCTGTGCAGAAGTTTCCAGCATTTCCAAAGATTTTGCCGAAGTCTTCTATGATATACATTTCAGATTGTACATGTAATGTGGTTACCATAAGGGTGTTTTAATGTATTACATGTTTTCCAGTCAGGTATTAAGTCTCTGACACTGAACAATACTCAGTGTTTCAGCAAAGGGAAAATAAATTGTAATGTATTAATTTGTGACCTAAATCACGAGATCTGGCAACTTGTATTACTGTCATACCAGTGCTGTTACCTCTCATAAAGTTGTCCAATTCTAGCAAGATCCCAGCTGCAGTAAATATTTGTGTTGAGTACACTTTGATTTCTCCACTGCCTTACATTCTGAAAGATCAAAGCACCCTCCTTTTTTTCTTTTTTTTTTTAATCTGTCTGTGTTCATCAAAATAGGCTGGTGAAAGGCAGTCTGATGAACTGATTGGTTTTGGAGGCTGTCTTATGGTGCAGAATCTAATATTCAGGGTTGCTTTTGGTTGTTTGATTACAACACTGAAATCTTAAGGCCACAGATTGCAAAAGAAAAACTTCTTTTTGTGAGCCAGTTATAACCTGCTGCAGCAATGCCTTTCTCTCTGTGCAAGTGCCCAGAGAAATATAAGTGCCTCAGCAGGGTGCTAACTTTGAAACCTAACAAATAATTATTAAATTTTCCAATCACAGTACTGTTACTTTCCCTGCTGTCTTTTATCTGATACTTGGCTTGTAAAGTGTCTTGGGCAAGGACCGTTACATGACTGTCCTATATGCAGTAACCCTTAATCATAGGATATACTGCTGTAAAAGTGTGAATAAAAGTGTGAACGCTGCAATAATAAAGAGAAAGGGAGACAAGGGGTTAAGGGTAGTATTTTTTTTTCCACTTACTTAGTTTTTATGAGGTATCTAGTCATCCACTCTCCCTCTATAACCTAAAAGAGAGTAGTTCTTGTCTTACTACAGACTATAGATGAGAGCAAGATAATTAACACAGGTTGGAGCCTATTGTTAATAAGGCTAGAGGTAAATGAGATGAAGTGTATGCAAATGTAAGATTCAAAGTTTCTGTTTGTAGGTTTTGTTTAAAAAGGATCACTGCGTTAGGAATGCTAGTATAGTTTATCAGTGGTAGCTCTTCACAGTGCCTGAAGAGTGAAGAGCCAAAATTGCTAAAGCTTGTGGGACCCATTTTTTGTTTCTGTATGTTACTCTACTCAGCAGTGACAGGCAATTACCTCTGTGTTAGAACTTTGAAAAATGCAGATTAAAAGTAAGAGGATGAGGTTAAAATGCAGAAGGATCTTATGTTCAACTAAAGGAATAATTTAATCCTCATAAGTTCAGTGATAACAGAAAACATCAGACTAGTCTTATTTCCTTATACATTTTATAAATAGCTGTTATAGGAAAATGAACTCTGTAAGACCATTTGTTTATTTATTTCTGTAGTCTGCTTCTTCTCATTTTCATTTAAGAAAATACAAGCCTAGTACCTCACATATCTTCAAAATGAACTTCTAACTCAGAGTCAGATTGCTCCATGCAGAAAAGCTACCGGCAATAGAGAAAAAACCCCATTCATCTATCCAGTATGTATGCAGCTGTATTTATAATTTCATGGGTTGTATCGCGTGTATGATGCAATTAATTTCTTATCCAGAATATATTATAAATCACTGTGGTGAAGACTGCAACTCTCAATTTGTCATGGAAATTAATAAACTATTTAATTCAGAGCACTCATAGTTCATTCAGATAAGCACGCCATATGTTAGATAAATTTCCATTGCCATTAGTATATATAGCATCTGTTTCCTTCCTGCCTTCCTGCCTTTCTCTCTTTCTCTCTTCCATTCACTTTTGTTATGGGGACAGATAAGCAGTTTAAAGTATTCATGGTATATGAGAACAACCCAATGGCACTTCAGACACAACAGCACTCCACATTTGTAGATCTTGTCTCACGGTTCTGTCTCCTGCATTACCAAAAGTTCTTACCTCAAAGAGTTCAGGATAAAATCCAAACTCTGCTTCATCTCTTCTGCCCAGTAAATGTATATACTTTTCATATAAGGATAAAATTATTAACAGATTTACTTCCTTGTGGAGGTAAGCATCAAAACTCCACAATTACTGGAGGAAATAACAGGAAATTGAGATTTCAGGCTGCTTTCTCAGTCACAAATGCTCAATTCAAATATTCATGAATCTATGAGGCAGATAAATTGTTCTGCTATGTTATAAAATATGTCTGATCTTTCCTTTATGTATGCATGCAACAAACATTTACTGTCACTTTGTGACCTAGGCAAAATCATTCATTTCCACTTGAATCAGCTGTTTCAAACTATTTTTGAACATTGCATTAACAAAAGGAAATGCAACATTTTATTTTTTACATTTTTTAAAAAATGTGTCATGGCGTGATTTTTACACTGATAACTTTTCTTTTTATTGCTTGGATTTTCTTCACTTGAATGAAAGACAAGTGTTTTGAGAAGCATAAAAGTCCTTGACTCTATCTTTGTAAGCCCTAGGAGCCATGAGTGCTGCTTGCCTTTTTCCAGTTGTTTGTTTTTTCTTTGCTATTTCTTTCTGCAGTGTTTTGACTGGAGCTTCTGTGCTTTTGCTGAACCTCCGTCCCTCTTGGGACTCAAGCTGACATGAAATTGCAGTTGCAATGCTTTCAGGTAAGAGCATGAGTCAGTGTCTGAAACTCTTATGTTCAACTTTGAGGAATCCAACATGAATACTGTGATATATGTTACAGCACATGCCAAATAAAATGAGATGCCTGTCATGGTGCTGTATTAACGTCTCGTGACATTGTGCTGTTCTGAAATAAAGCAAGCCAGCTGTGTCCCTGTCCAGTGCTCATAAGAACATGTGTTCTAATGAACTTATCACTGTAGCACTGCAAAAAGTGGCTATCTCCCCTTGTGGCTTCCAAAAATAATTCCATCTTTCTTACAGGAAGATCATTTTGAGAAAAAAGAAGGTAGCTCTTTTTTTTCCTTCACACAACCAATTCAGCAGAAGTTCACCCCTAAACTGAAGCACAATTTTATCGATCTCCCATCAGGCTTCCCTTTCCCTGTTTCTGGAACAGCAACTTGGTATTTTTTTATATAATTCAGTCCCATGTTTTACCAGAATATGCTTACTTTCATTTGTTAACAAAGGTCAAGGCCACTGTGCCTCTGGATTGCATGCTAAAGCCTCAGAAAGTAAGCCTGACAATGCAGTGTGCCTGAGTCTGATCAATCTGACCTGTGCAATGGCATGTACTTACTCCCTTCATCCCTGAGAACTGGTAACTCTGATGCCCTAAAGATAGCCATTTGAGTGTCATCATTGTTTATTTTTATAATTTTGTCAACCTGCTTCTTTTTTGTGCTTGAGTTTACAAACAAGTCCCAAAGGGTCAGAAGAAAATCCTTTGTAGAGGAAGTAGAGTATTTTCACATCTGGGAGATATTATTAACACCAAATCATGTAAAGCTGGAAATCTAATGAAAGATTGAAATATAGTTAAAAACAAAGCATTCTTCACTTTCTTTGGTGATAAATATTCTAAGAGCAATTTCAAACTGGAGGAGTTTTAGGTGGATCATTGCTTTCTGCAAATCAGCTTCCCTACACAAGTAGAACATTCACTCAAAAAGTCTTGCTTCTTGGGAGAGTACATCAGTTCTTTCACTCTCTACTAATCAAAAAGAAATCAAAATAAAAGCACTCCTGGGGAGGTGATCTACTATTAAAGTCTTGAAAGAAATTTTAATCATAAAAGCAAGAAGCAGCTTCTGTTTGCTCCGTTACTATTATAAAATGGTTTATGGCCAATGTAACTGAAGGCCCATACCAGTCATTAACAGCCTGTCTCTCAAACTAAACAGTTCTGCATACGTAAGATCTGTCTGGGAAGACCAGATAACAGCTTGAAATTAATGATTTAGCATCTGGTGGTGAACTTACCATACCTTTAATAGCATATAAGCAAAACTGCCTGCAAAAAAGTGAAAAGGTGTATCTATCTCATCACTTCCTGTTTTCAAGATTTTTGCCAGGAAAACCACTGCTGGAATTGAGAGAAGTATTCCCATGTCCCCAGCCCTAAGTGACATCTGATACTAGATGGCATTTTGCTACAACATCTGCTGACTTCTTGCTTGAAAAGGTTTGCACTCCTGCATTCAGGGATATATCTGATGGCAAGGTGCCATCTGCAAGACACAGACATTTTACCAACACTATGGTTGTAATGCAATTGATTGGACTTTTAATTTCTTGTACAAATGGACAGAATTAGAAACTCATGAACAGCTTCCCTTTTGGCTTCAGTTAGCTGGAAAAAGATTTATTTGCTGAAAAATACTACATAGGTCCATTAATGAAGCCTTAGTATTCCCATGTTCTGCTACTCATTTTAGCTGCACAAAGTCTCATCTTGCAATATGTGCAGTAAATTTTTCAAGTTAAATCTCTTGAGGACTCGGTTTGACCAAAATATTAGGCTTAAGAACATCCTCTACCTAAGGCTGGAGCACAAATAGCCATATTGCTGCCCTAGGAAAAAAGATGACTGGTGTCTTCCTCCAACAGGGGTGGTTTGCACTTTTGGCTGTTCTCTGACCCACAGGCAATTTGGAGCACAGGCAGAAGGAGCTGCTCACAGATTTGCGGTTCTGGCAGTGACAAGTGGCCTGTTCTTGGCCACCATTTTTTCCCAGAGACTTATCTGAGCACTGGAAAGTGTGTAGCGCATGAGCAATGCAGCTCAGAATGATAGAAAAGGCAGCCAGGAGCAGGCTGTCACCATCAGAATAATTTATCTAGCCTAAAGTCTGCTGCCAGAAGGCCATCTCAAGAAAAATGGCATTCAAGAGCAGGGGAGGGCCAGGTAAGTAGACCTAGTTGACCTCTATAACCTCATATAACTTGTATAACCTATGAGTTACAGGCTGAGCATGCCCAGTGTTAGAGTAGGTGCTCATTTTCTGGCCAGCACAGAACTTATTTTTAAATCACATTTCCAAGTGTTCCCTTCAGTTCATGTTTAAGTCTTTAAGGACAGTTAAGAAATAAAATTAAAAATTATCTCTCTCTCCCATGGGAAATTTTGATATTTCCACATTTGTTTTCATCAAAAATCAAGCTGAAATACTGAAATACCAGAATTTCTTGGGAAGCAAAAGGTTTTGTACATATTTTGAATTGATAATGTTGATATGTCCCCTTTTCCCATAACATTAAGCTATCTGAGTTGCTGTGTTAATCTAACTGGAAGTCCTCCTTCAGGGGTGTACAGACATGGGATTGGAAATAGAGACATTCCCCAGAGGCATTGTGACTACTTAGACCAACAAAGAGTCTGAAGGTAGACTGACCCCAAAACAAACATTATCGTTTGCTTTTCCTGATAGAGAAGTGATCAGTTTGCAAATTTTGCTGGAAACATTATCTTGTGGAGGCTTACATTTTCCATGAAATCATCATTGTTATGGAAAACTGGCCATTACTTATATTTATAACAGATATCAGTTCTGACCTGAAGAAGTAATCATTTATATATGATCACCTTACTAGCTTGTTCATAAGTCTACAGGTGTAGTGTGGTATGTGCTGATTTAGGAGTACCCAAGTAGGCTGCAGACATGTTTGAAAATGAGGTGCAAATTCGGATGTTGATGAGAGATGGTGCACAAGGACAAATTAACTAACAACTGCAAGTTCAAAAGAAGTTTTCAATAAGCCCCAGTGCATAATAGGTGTGCTAATAAGAAACAAGACAGTCTCTATATTCATTCACCTCATTATTATAAATGGTAGCTGGACATTTTTTGACAGACAATTTTCCAGGTGTCCTCACATTATTCTTATAGCCTCATAAGAGGGAAAAACGTGGTAGTCATCACTAACTAGCCACTAACTAATACTTAGGTAAAACAAGGTTAGTTCTAGACCAGTCCCACTGAATACATAACTGCTTGATATTAAGTAGCTGTGTAAATGCTTTGCAACTTAGGGCTCATAAATGGATTTTTACTAGTAATTCAGCAGTAAAAAGAGTCTTAAAGTAATTATCATGACAACTAAACATACATTCTCTGCAATACTTGGTGATTGTTGCTTATGCCATTGCCTTAAATAACAATTATATGTATACAGAAGTTCATACACACACACACAACCAATGGGTTAATCTTCCCGGCTGGGAAAGTGTTTAAATTCCCTGGCTGCAAAATGTCATTTTTTAGTAAGGTATGTAGAAACAGTCTTTAAACGAATGAGCTTATTGCTGGATATCAGAATCCAAATGGGAAATGCTATTTAGTAGTTAGAATAAAATGGTCTGTATGGTGAGGAATAGATTAGGCTGCCTCACAGTGACTGAGCAGAGATAATAGGAGATGATATGAATGTGGAAATAGTAATTTTCAATGGGCCTTGTAACACTTGTAACATGTGTCTGAACAGTCAGAACACAGTAGAATGGTTCTACCTTTCCTTGTTTAATAAAATATATGCTCCAGGCATTTGCCTGACTGAGCATTGTACAACTATAAGTTTGCTGACTCTTCTGCTCCGCTGTTCTATTTAGGTCAGGTTATTTAAACAGTTGCATTAAACAGTGTCAGATTTCTTGTGACAGAGAACATGCATCTTTAGCCAAATTTCTGAAAATAACAATTCTGGCCTCCCAGTTTTGTGACATCGTCTGCACTGTTTCATTTGACTCTCAGAAATAACATTCTTTGAAATCAGTGACTTTAAAAAAAAATATTCACCAATAGATTTGAAGGCATGATTCATAGGGTTGGAAGAAGGAGATCTTAGTTGCCAAAAATAGCAGTGAATAAAAGAGGTTTATCTGTCTTTGTCAATGCTACAGTATTAACAAACTCAACAGCTTCCCTGGGGATACCCTGAGAGTCTGTTTGGGACTGAGAAGTTGAGTGAAGCTGCAAATTTTTCACAGTGTTGCTAAACACATAACAAAGAAAGCCACTCTGACAGCCAAGCTTCTGTCTCCAGACATTTTTTCTCAACAGATGATGGCCTGAGCAGCCAGCTGGACTTAAAGCTAGATCCAGATTTTCAAAATTCAAGAGTTGTGAATCTGAAGATTAGTTATGGCATGTTATTGAAATAGTTTTATCGATGAGGTGATGCTCCAGATGCATCAGAGACTGATTCCATCTTGTCTTTTGTCCAAAGAAAAAGAATCATTGGAGAAACTGAACACATGGAATTATGACAATGATTCCGTCAGTACCAAGGTGGTGCCAGAAGCTCTCACAAAAAAGTAAGAGAAAAAACCATGAGAGGGCTTTCTGCCAACTGTGGCAGCCTGCATACTTCTCTGACCTGCCTATGGAGAGGGACACTTGAGTTGTGGTGCTTAATTGTCAACGCTTCTTTCATGAATTTTGGACTTCTATGTTTTTTTAAAAAAGTTGCTTACAAGCTCTTCTGCTACAGCTTGAGTTGAGTTATCTTTGGAAAACAACAGGGAAACAAGGTACAAAATACCTTTCCTGATATGGATTCATCCTGTTTTCTGGGTGTCAGTGTTGTGGTTTAACCCTGGCAGCACCTAAACACCACACAGCCACTCGCTCATCCCCCCCCGCACCGGTGGGATGGGGGAGAGAATCGGGAGGGCACGAGTAGGAAAACTCGTGGGTTGAGATAAAAACAGTTTAATAATTGAAATAAAATGAAGTAGAACAGTAATAATAACAGTGATAACCACAACAACAATAGGATATACAAAACAGACGATGTGCAATGCAACTTGCTCACCACCCGCCGAACAGACGCATTGCTGAGCCAACGCGTGCCCGAAAAACGCACGAGCCTGTCCCGGAACCCAGAGCCCCCCCACACACTTAGTTTTTATACTGAGCATGATGTTGCATGGTATGGAATACCCCATTGGCCAGCTGGGTCAACCGCCCCAGCTATGCTCCCTCCGCCAGCTTCCCATGCACCTGGCAGGGCATGGGAGGCCGAAAAGTGCCCGGTGCAAGCACCACCCAGCACCACCCAAAACATCAATGGGCCATCAACGCTCCTATTATACCAAACCCAAAACACAGCACACACCCCCAGCTACTGGGAAGAAAGTTAACTCTGTCCCAGCCGGAACCAGGACATAGTGTCATCCTGATATCTCAGTTTGTTCACCTGTAGAACAGACACAATGAGTTGCCAGGTGTACTGTGGTCAGTGGGATTGATGAGTTATCTGAATGATCGTGGGTTTGCTGTCCCACAGCACTCTTCACTGACATCTGCCTGAACGAAATGACAAGCCAATAAGGCTAGACAAGTCACCTAGGGCATATTCTATGTCTTTACATAATTCTTTGTATCTGCATGCACATATACTTAGCATACTTAGATCCTCTGCTGCTTAAAGAAGACGAAGGTACATGGCTCTTTTTACATACGGGGCTCCCTGCAATTCCATATGAGTCAATGAAAAGGATATAACTGAATGATAAAATAGTAGCAGTCATTGCTCGAATTATTTATAAGTTGTTCATTCATCTTTATGTACAGGGCTGTCAGGTTTTTTCCCCTCACATAGAAGGAAAGAAAAAACAAGACTTGGTGCTTGCTCTTCCAAAGAACTGTGCAAAGATTAACTAAAAACAGATGGAAAATAATGACAGAAGGAAAAGGCCACACAAAATTAAGATTTAATGCAGGTTTAGCTCATTGCTAAGAAAGTATAAGAAGATTAAAAAGAAATTTGCACTAAGGCCCTCAATATGTTATCATTTACTCTCCTAGAATGTGAGAGTGTAAATGTATATGAGAAATACTATTGTTCTGATCTGTTGGCATTATTCTCTCCCTTTGCATTGGTGTGAAGTAGCACAGAATTAGACAATATTGAATCCAGGTTATTAAAGACAACACTCTGACATATATGATGAGAGGAAACATTATTTTTAAGAAAGATAAAACTGAGCTGAATATCCTTCTAGTGCCTGACTGTCCTGGTTCCGGCTGGGACAGAGTTAACTTTCTTCCCAGTAGCTGGGGGTGTGTGCTGTGTTTTGGGTTTGGTATAATAGGAGCGTTGATGGCCCATTGATGTTTTGGGTGGTGCTGGGTGGTGCTTGCACCGGGCACTTTTCGGCCTCCCATGCCCTGCCAGGTGCATGGGAAGCTGGCGGAGGGAGCACAGCCGGGGCGGTTGACCCAGCTGGCCAATGGGGTATTCCATACCATGCGACG
>JAYKAV010000456.1:1911852-1943522 GCA_035582835.1 Phoebastria nigripes | reverse complement strand
GTCTTGTCCAACCCACTTGCTCAAGCAGGGTCCCCTAGAGCTGGTTGCTCAGGATCGTGTCCAGATGGCTTTTGACTCCACAACCTCTCTGGGCAACTTGTGCCACTCCTCGGTCACCCTCACAGTAAATAAAGTGTTTCYTGATGTTCAGAGGGACCCTCCTGTGGTTCGGTTTGTGCCAGTTGCCTCTTGTGCTGTCATGAGGCACCACTGAAAAGAGCCTGGCTTCATCCTCTTTGCACCCTCCCTTCAGATAGCTGCACACATTGCTGACATTCCCCCGGAGCCTTCTCTTCTCTAGCCTGAACAGTCCCAGCTCTCTCAGCCTTTCCTCATAGGAGAGATGCTCTAGTCCATTAATCTTCTTAGTGACCCTTCCTTCAACTCTCTCCGGTATGTCCGTGTCTCTTGTGTGCTGGAGAGCCCAGAACTGGACACAGTACTGCAGGTGTGGCCTCACCGGTGCTGAGCAGGGGGGAAGTATTCACTAAGCTGATTTGGCTTACTAAAGTGGTGTTAATGTATTCACTGACAAGAAATGGAACTGCCACAAAGGAGGGATGAATCCATACATCTAAAGACAAATGGGACTGGGGAATGAGAAGCAACTCTGCTCCTTTTTGCCTGTCGTGCCGGCTCAGCACGGATCATGGAAATGTACCCTCTATTAAAATATTTCATTATACAGGAACATTAAAAATAAACTGTTAATAAAGTAAATATCCATTCCTCCAGTAAACTCAGTTTTAACGTGATTGGAAAAAGAGGGCAAGCAATTCCACCTTTACACATGACCTCAACATGTCAAATCTAAATCTCCAATCTTTATAAAACTAAGCAGATTTAAAAAAAAAAAAAAAAAAAAAAAAAAAAAAAAAAAAAAAAAAAAAACCCAAAAAAAACCACCAAAAACAAAAAACCCCACAAACACCAGGCAGGAACATTTCTGATCTATGGACTGTCCACAAAACTGCATTCTAGATCTTTATTTCTTAACTGGAATATACTTTGGCACTAAGCCTGAAAAAAGAACACGTTTTTATAAAAACATCCTTTTCCATATTTATATTTACATGTCAGAATTACTCTTCTTTCCTTGATAAGTAAAACTATTTAAATGATAAAATCTTGAGGAGGCTGCCTTTCCAGAGAAATTGGCTACGGAACATTTCAGCCAAAAAGGTTAACAATTAAAAAAAAATTAAGTAGTATGGAAAAGGTATTACTAGATGAAAGATTATAACTTCTACAGCCTTAACTACTGGGACTGTTTGCATCTATTAATTTTGCTCCCTGAATTAATTTTCTTTTCCTAATATATGATCTAGAAAGAGTACAGCAACAGCAAACAATTTTCTTGGGAAGCGTGGTAATTGTCCACAATTCAGACTACTGTGGGGGGGCGGGGGGTGGGAACGGCCAGGATATAACAAAGAACATGTAACAAGAATATATGCCAGCCAACTCCTGGCATAAAGTAGCTACAGTAGTTATCACAAAGCTGCCAGTGAGGGAGGAACTTTGCCATAACCTAAACAAAAAGGAGCATTGGTCTTGATAGTGGTAGTGTACCTTACCACAGGTCTACTCCTTACTGCTCTATAAACTCTACAGAGAGAACTCATTTTAGATCTGAAGTTGGGATCAAGCTCACTTCTGTAAATAATAATCTCATCTACAGCAATCTGAAATATCAGATAACGTTCAGATAAACGCAATCCATCTCTATGGATTTCACACTGGCAGCAGATCAGAGAGCAGAACAAGCCATTCTTGAGAACTGAAACTGAGCAAGCAACAGATGAAGACCCAAATGTATACAATCCAGCGTTCAATCACCTAGTAAATTCTACAGAAGAAATCCTTTTTAAATAAAAATCTCAACATGTTCCAAAAGCCACACTTGCATTCAAACCAGCTAGCCAGGGAAAACAAACAAACAAACAAAAAAATCAAAGATGCATGCAATGTGCCATGCTGTCAACTTGAAGAGCAAAGCATCAACAAACGAATCCTCCCAGTTTTCTCAAGAACTGGGATTATCCTACTCGGTCTATGTAAGATTTTAAAATTTAAGAGACCTTTCAACAGCAGTTCCTCCTTGATCACTTATTGTGGTCATCAAGATACACATACTGCAGTACAATGCTGTGACCCCACTGACTTTCATTCAGTGATCTGACTGATCCCTAGATAAACTAATATTTTCCTTTCTCACAAACACCTTTTAGGGCTTCAGGCTGTCCTTTAAGCCCCAAAATGTTTAGCTCTGCCTCAGACAGTAGAGAGGGAGGGTGAGAACTGGAATGGGAAGGTAGTAATCACAACATACTGGACTGGTTCTTTTTCCTTCAGCTCTGATTTGGCCACTGCCCAAGGCAAAATACTGGCTTCACAGATCTTTGCTCTGACCTGGTAAGATTGTTCTGCTAGAAAATTCCTCCTCATCCAGCCTTCAGTTCAGCTCTCTCCCTTCTCGCTTTTCAGCTTTGCAGAAAGATTTCAGAAGCAATTAGATTTCTGTCTAGCATGCCTTACCTGAGTGCATGAATACAATAGATACAGCGTGGCATGTTCTTGCGATCATAGATATCTGTAGTTTCTGGGTAGAATATCTAAAGATAAAACAAAATTAGCAGTCTGAATTATACTCACTCTATATAGCCAAATCGCATAACTATGATAAGCCCAATTCTTCTGCAGTACACTAATGAAACAGCCCACAGAACAAAACTCTTCAAGCTTCTCTGCCCTGGCCCAACATTTCTGCTACTTGAAGCGCCAATCCTTCCTTTTGTTTCTACCACCCAAACCAGGGCTCCCCTTTTCCTGCCCACATTCTACACACATGGATGAGTACACCCTTTCTTTTGTGTGCCCACCAAGATACTGGGTCATGAGGTATTAGCGAGGACTTTGGTGAAAGCCAAGAGATGAAAAAAAATACTTACAACAGAAGAGAGAAAAGAGGATTTTGTTTGGATTAAATGGGGTTGAGAAGCAAGAGAAGAGACAGTGACAAAGGGAAACTGGGACCAGCACTGAGGTGCTCTGCGTATCACATTTTCAGTTAGCTGCACCCAAAAGCTTTCAGACAATCTCAAATGCAAAGCTCTTCAAAGTTTAATATGAGGAGCTAATACTGGAAGTGTCAATTCATTCATAAGTGCTGACAAGGTACGTTACTTTCTAGTTATTGGAAGGTTCCTTGCTGTTGCCTATAAGCACAAAATAGCATTGCTCTTTCCGTAAAGGCAAGAGCAATGAAGGACCCTCACAATTCCACAGCATCAGTTCCCTGGCTCTTCTGCATGCGAAAATACTTAAAGCATCAGTATCTCTTTGTCAATGTACTGGACCCCAGCCCAATTTCTTTAACATCTCCTCACACATTTATTTCCCCCAAAACCCCACTTACATCTGAAAATCTTGCCTCATACCTGGCACTTAACTTCCTTCTGTCTAGCTCCCTCCTCGTTTATTTTCACCTAACAACCTTAACAGCATATTTCACTATTTCCTAATCTCAAGTTTGTCCCTGTAAAATCATCATAAATCCCAGCAAGGCTCAACTAGTAAATCTCAACAAGTTATTTGAAAAACTTTGCCAAAAACAAAGTGTTAAATTTGAAACCACGTATGCAAACAAAACATACATCAGATTAAACTACGCAATGCTGGTTTTGGTGAGACTAAGCATAACATGGCTTACAAAAAAAAAAAAAACCAACCAACCAAACAAAAAAAACAAACCAACAAACCAGGTTAAAAAGAATTTACTTACTACCCATGTATGCAACTTGACTATCAGCACAACACTACCACAGTTCCATGTATTTTCAAGCAAGAATGTTTATTAGCTCAGAGGAATTTATCTGGCCGTGCCCCTAGTGAAGGCAATAATTTGTATTTGATTAAGCTACACCAGGAACGTTTCAACTTGATGTGAAAATTTCGTAGGGAAATCTGAAGAAATGGAGAACAGTATTTTCTGTTGCGCTGTTTCTTTTAGCATAGATTTCTAAAAAAACTTCCACAACCAAACTGTAGCTCAGATATTGCTCAAAAGAATGCACGGCAAGAACAATGTAATGCAGACGTTATGCAAGATTAGTGATATTAAGGATATGGTACAGAAGGAGGAATTATTTTGCTCCTAATCATTCTCACACACATAGCAGAATGAAATCTTTCAGCAAGTTTAGCAGAGAATTTCTATAGGGACGCAAATCTAGAAAATGAAGAATTAACTAGATGAAGTCTGCTGATTTTTGTACAACGGCAAATGCTTCCATGGAAAATAAAGCTTTTCTGAGTTTATTTATTTCTCTGCACATACAACATAGAAATTACCTTGGGGAGACCAATCTCAGCCATGGCATTCAGCCACTGGATGACATTATCTGTGTGCCGGAAGTGGAGACCAGTTGCCTGAAATAAAAATAGGCAGGAACAAGGGGGATGGCAGTAAGAAACAAAATATCACAGCTGCCAAGAACAGCAGGGAGGTTCATTAAGACAGATAGTGAAAACAGTACTCTTACAGAAAAGAAGTCAGAAGTCTTCTATATATGATTATGTTGACTGTTTATGACAAGTTATTCCACATGAGTGCAAGCTCAGATATAAAGCTAAGAGTCCACCCCCCCTCACTTAACCAATGTTCTAGAGTGAAGGTGGAGTTTCTCAGGTAATACTAACAGAAACTAACTTTCTGCTTATTTGCTCACAGTATCTCCGCGTGCACATTTTCCTGTTTTAGATGTCTACCTAAAGCAGTATCTATGGCCAACAGCTCTCACCTTATATCTAGTCTGCTCCCTATCATAGATTTTCTTCACAGAAACCACTTTAGGGGAGAAGAAGTTTCCAAGTTTGGCCAGGTAGACTCCATTTCTCAATCCTTCTTCCAGCTCTGTTGTGGGAGGCAGCTCCTCATTCAGACAGGCCTCCATCCATCTGGAAGCGCAAGAACAACAAAGTACATGAGTATATTTCCAATTTGTGAACACAACCCCATGCTAAACAAGTTTCATGCTGCCATTGCTGTCATATTCTAGCATACTATTTACTTAGCATTAGGCATTGAAAGTGGGTATAGCACTACCACACAATCTGTGTCATTAAAATGCTAGTCAGTAACACTTCAGACAAAATATTAATGAGAAGTACGGAGTCCAGTAGCCCAGAGTTTCGCAAGTAATTAAAATACCATCTCACCATCACGTTTCTCCTTCAGCCCATGATGTAGCTGGTACTGGTCTAGACATAATGGCCAACCTGTCCTTTTAACTAACTTAAATCTTCCTCTTGAGTACAGGCTTATCTCACAAGCATTTCTTTACTCTCATTAAGTATCCGCTGGTGATTTCATGACTTTGTACCACTTATTCAAGCTCTTTTAGCTGATCTCATAGAGAGGCCCTATAACGTTGTCATCAAGTCTACCTTCCTGACCTATATGTTTTCTCCCACCCTACTATACATTTCAAAAACAGGGGAAAAAAAACTGGAACAGGCATTCCTCTCCTCATAACAACTGATTTTCCCTTATCTTGTTTCCTTCCATCTCATTTAATGGTGTCATGGATCCTCATGACAGAAACAAATGTTACAACAGCAAGTAATTTGAAAAGTCACTGTTCTCAAAACAGAGGTGCACCTTGATATTTCTTCTATACAGAGCTACCAGAGGCTGTATACTGCAAGCTCAGCTACGCAGTTTCTTCCAAAGACCACATGCTCCCTGGCTGTTCTCGTCTCTGAAAAAGGGAGCTGCACAGCCATGGGCCACTTTCTAAAGCATTTTCCTTAGATCATGCCTCACATGCAGCTAAACTCTAAAGCTCTTACAGGACGGATGAGCCTTGGATCAATAAAGATCACAGAAAAGTGGCTTTCAAGACAATAATGGGCCAGAATAGGAGTAGCCCATATTATAAAACAGAGCTGACAGTGTAACATAAGCAAGGTTAATAATTTGGCCCACAGGCATGATTACTGGGACTGATCTTAAAGACACGCAAGTAGAGGATCCTGCTTGAACCCCATGAACAGAATTTTAATATTCTAAATACTGTTTCAGATGCATACATAACTGTAAGCCACCTAGCGCCATATTAATCCAGGCAAAATAACAGGAAAACACCATACTGGATGCAAGCGATAACAGATTAAATGAATAACTGTAGTAAATTAACACGATTTCACAGAAATCAGTCCTGTAAAACACACCTGGGAAAACTATGTGGCTCTGTTGACCAACTAAAACTGCAGACATTTCATGTCTGCAAGGTGTGAGGCTTCACGCATCGTAATATTCTGATTAAAATCAAGCACTGTACATACGTACAAAAAATAGCTCATATATACTAAGAACTAACAGACATCTCCAAGCAGTGTTCTCATGGGGATTCATTGAATGGTGCTGTTTCTAATGCGTTTTGGCATAGATGCATGCTATGCCCCCCTCTTTCAATTTTCCAGGAAGTAAACACAAAAATTGAGGCTGACAAAATTAGAGAATTAGAGGATAACACCAATGTTAGCATAACTGTAACCTACAATTAGCACACAGGTGGTCACAGACTGAGTAAGAACAGGCCTGTGCAAATAACCTAGGCTTTAGACACGGTTAAATATTAGGTCACTGACCTAGCTTATCTACAGACCGGGGACTGTATCCTAAAAGACAACTGTGACACTGAAAAATGTGTAATGAGTACAGCAGACATAATGAATTCAAAGTTTAAAGCTGTGAGACCTAATGTTATTCAAAGTTTAAAGCTGTGAGACCTAATGTTATTGTGGGGTGTATACAAAGGGGAACAGTAAAGTCAGGCACTACTATTCTTTTGTATATGACACTGATGAGACTAACCTCGTCACTGTGGTCTGCATTTTTTCCAAACTGGAGAGCAGGAATAAGATAGGAAAGAAGTTTTTGATTAGCTAAGATAATACTTCACAGTGAGAAGCCTGAACAATGCAGTGCATTCAGTTTGTCGAAATAAAGTCTGAGAAGCAGCTTGGTGCTCTGACAGGTCCTTTGGTAGCAGACTGAAATCAGATGACTGAAACTGTAAGCACTGGCATCAGCCTGCTCCACCTTTTCTGACAAACAGCACCAAATCTAAGGCAGGAGCATATGAACTGCACATGAATCAGCTTCTGAACCCCCAATTTTCAGCCCAGCATGCCAGGCTTAATGGAAAGAGCTAAAAATTATTTAACCTGCAATATCTGAGAAGATGACAGAATAAGTGACCTTTCTGACCTTAATGAGAAAATAAGTGATTATTTCTTTACAGTAATTTAGAAAAGAAGTATTATAAACATAAAATTTAATTTGCATTTTGGGGATATTTTCACACAGTTTACTCTTGATCTCAAATACAGAACACTGTAGCAGTACACGACAGAGATGAGATGCATTCAAATTCACCACGGCCAGTTTTTCGTCTCTCCTGAGAGGGCAGTAAACTCCATTTCTAATTATACAAGACAGGTAGTTGTTAGTGAAAATGAAAAATCTCACAGGCTGCAATATTTTAACAGTCAAAGGAAAGATAACTTTGACTAGTGCAGATATGCAGTCTTAGACAATCTTTTCAATTGTCTTGCCTGTATTCAGTCTCAATTATCTCTAAGGTTTACTTTTTTTAACCTACCACAGAGCTAGTCTGTTACTCTACCACAGCTCCTCCATTTTCATGTCTGTTAGCATAAACAGAATGCTTGCTGAAACATACATTTCAGGTGAATGTACATTTTCACTACTCAAACTCAAGGGGAATGCCAGTCAAGTTCTCATGTCTGAATCTATTACTTCTCCATCTCTCTCTACTTGAAATGTTAGTATACAATGTGGTCTCTTAGTACATAAAGCAGCCATCTGCCTTTTAAGGTAAACAAGCTAGTGTTCTTAAAACAACAAAAAAGGCATAACACTAGTGCTTTGTTCTTTGCTCTAATTCTATATTAGCTTAAAGGTATAATTCAAACACATCTATTTAGCTCAGCTGCCACTAATGCTCAGATGGCCTTTTCTATTAACACAAGTTAAAATCAGCTGTAGTGATTCCGATGCCTACACCCAAGAGCATCTAAAAAAATGTCTGTAGAGCAAACATAGCATAAAGTCCTCAAATTTTTAATTCATCCCTCTTGCACTTCTGTTTGCGTTTTTTTTTTAAAAGATCTAATCCCTGATGCTGTTTTCCTATTTGTGGATTTTGCAGCAGACAGTTATCCTTACAGCCTCATCGTTGAAAGAATACTCATGATTCAATAGAGATTTTACAAACAGCTTGATTTCACCGCTGTTTCTTTGTTTATTCAGATTGTTTTCAGTATCTGCACTCCTCTCCGGATAACATAGAAAAATGTGAAGTTATTCAAAAGAAAAAACTCACTAACGTTCCATAGCTGCTCATCATAAGGTACCTACAATCAGCCACTATTACAGTCCCCAAATCTCAGTTCTACTGATTCTTCCATCTGAATGCAAACTACTACTCAATTTTAAGACCCATCCCCTTTGCCCAGGAAAGCCTTTTCCTCACACTTGGCTTCTCTACAGCTCCAAGCAGCAGAGGTGACACCTTTGAAAAGCTAACACAAGCAAGAAAAACGTGCCACGAAGCTTTTCAATGAGGTTGCCACAGCAACTAATCACAGAAACAGGTCAGCAACCAGATGTCTCCAACAGACACCGCGGTGGAGATTTCAGGAGAGCCTGGAAGGAGGGGGAAGAGAAAAGGGAAACTACACATTTCTTGGGAACTAGCAATCACAAAAATCAACAGCAAGAAACAGTTTTATGTTCCTGCTGACAGCCCTCCCACAACAGGGAGTGGTTTTCTGCACGAAACGGGCAACACACCAGATTCTTCCAGCTTCTGCTGGCTTCTCGTTCTCCAGCCATCTTACTCACTTCTAGTCTTTCCCAACCCCCAAAACTAGAATAAATTTCCTAATTAACGTCTCACAAAACTCTTCATAAAATGTACAATATGACAACTGTAGCCTATGCTCTGAATGTCCAGATTACAAAGGCGCTGTGTGCAGAAACTTTCAATCAGCAAATGAGTAGCTGGTTGGAATGGCTGAGATAAACTTTACACAAAAATGACCGGGCCCTAGCACTACTGAAGAACACGTTACTTGAAATGGGACACTGCAACACTACATGGGGGGGGGGTGCAGAGAGCGAAACACACCCTACCCCCCCCCAAAAGAGTGGATACTCTGCAGAAGTCAAGAAGTATCCTTTCATATTCTGGAGAAGCACCTAAAACACTATTTGGAAAGGTATATAAAAATGACATTTCCAAGCCTCAAGTCTCACACACTCTTTGTGGGTTCTATTTGCTTTCCTAAAAAGCTGCGAGAAGTCAGAGGACTGATTTATGTGCCCTTTGATAGCACCTGACTAACTGGAAATGATAATTAGTCTCACTGCCTGGTTTATTCACAGAATCACAGAACAGCCCAACTTGGAAGGGACCTCGAAAGGTCATCTGGTCCAACCTCCCATGGGAAAGGGAGCCTAGATGAGATTATCTAGCACGCTGACCAGTTGCATCTTGAAAACCTCCAGTGATGGGGACTCTACCACATCCCTGGGGAGGTTGTTACAGTGGTTGATTGTTCTCACTGCAAAAAATTTCTTTCTTGTATCAAGATGAAACCTCTCCCGGTGCAGCTTGCACCCATTGCCCCTCATCCTCTCCATGTGGCTCCTTGTGAAGAGAGAGCCTCTGTCCTCTTTGTAGCCGCCCTTTAAGTACTGGAAAACTGTGATGAGGTCCCCCCGAGCCTTCTCTTCTCCAAGGTGAGAAGACCTCACTCCCTCAGTGTTTCCTCACAGGGCAGGTTCTCCAGCAGTTTGATCATCTTCATGGCCCTCCTTTGGACCCTCTATTCACATATGAGAAAGTCCCCAGTTAGCCACCAAACACCAGATGATGCGCGTACATGTTCTCTCCCGTCTTGTCTTTGAGCTCCTTGCCATCTAACTCAGGAAAACAATAGGAAGACTGTTTATGCAAAGCCTGTAAGGTACAGAAACCAAATACAACCCGAAGGACATGTTAAGGGAGTAAGGAACTGAGTCAAAGTACAAGTTACAGAAAGCAAACCAGTTCAACAAGTTTTGACAGGAGTTCAGTATTCAACGTGAACAGCTTACAAATTTTATGCAGTAAAGGGATGGGAGCGCAGGAGGCATCAACTCAGGACACATACAAGTCATAGATGGTGGGGGCTACATGTCAGAAGAGTTCCAAATAAGATATATATCAGAATACCCCGTATTAGAGAAGCTTCCACAGGGCAAACGATGCTCAGTTCCTCTAGTCCAAGTGAAAACAGTATTAATAACCTCAGAAAGTCTCATGGACTTTACATTTAGTACTTCAGGTGTAAGTTCACTTAAACGGTAAGTAACAATTTTGAAGCACAAAATTTGAAGTTGCTAATTTAAGCCTAGCTTAGCCTGGAAAGCTTTAGCTTTCCTGCAAGCTTCTCAACAGTCTCCTATAGTAAGAGGCTTAGTACCACACTTTCCTCTATAATGTGACATAAATAGAGTGTGTTGTGACTTAGACTGTCGTATTTCCTCGGGATAATTTTATAAATAGGAATGCAAACACTCTCCTAAAGGGATTAAGAAAAATCAAGCTCGTTGCCACAGCTTCTTGAATGGCATGTTCTCAAAGAAGCCTCTACTGCAAATGAAGAATTGTGGATCATAGACAGTTAAACTGGGAGAGCGCACTTTAAATCCCAAATGAGACACCATTACACTGTAGAGTGCAGCCTGAGCCCAAGAAAAGAGAGGCTTGCAACCCAAAGCAGGACAGGGAGCCTGGAAAAGCAACAAGGAGTAGTGTTTACCAGGAAGAAAAAGTTTCCAGGAACACCTGGCCAACTTCCATACATGAGCTACAAAAAGAAACTCATTCTTCTGCGAACTACTTTCCTGGGTTTTGCTGCTTTCCTCTCAAAAAACTTAGTTCTTCTTGAACTTTAAGTTCTAGAAAAATGCAGATAGCAACTGAATGAGCGATAGAGAAAACATGACATAAGTTTAAAAATTCTGAACCATTATCCAAAAGATACTGTAAAGCATGTCAAACACTATCATTCAGATCATGCTCTTCCCCTATCCCACATGGCTGCATTTCCTGTGCTGCTTCAACCCAACCTTCACAGAATCTCTGAGGCTGGAAGGGACCTCTTGAGATCTAATCCAACTCTTCCTCACCCCCACAAGCAACTCTTTCCCCCATTCCTTCTGAGTGGGGCAAGAGCTTTCTGTAACATCACTTGCATGCCTTAGATCATTACAATCAAAGACTCCTGAGAGGACACAGAGCTACTCAAACCCTGGAAGAGTCCAAATGCTGGCAATAGGGTTCATAATACCCTCCCCAGAACCTTATTGGGGCAACAAAAAAAACCACCCACTTTGTTCCACCTAGGAACACCTAAAATGAAAGTAGAATGGACATGCCACCGAATCCATTACCGGAAGGACATAGAGGCAGTGCCTCCACAAAGAAAGATAAATAGCCCGTAATTAGAGCATAAGCTGTCTCAATGTACTCATACCTGTTTCAACAGGTTCCTAAGTGGGTGTTAATGTAACTACAGAACTAGGGCAATTTACATACAATAACGCTCCCCCTTGGTGTGGCATTGCTTAACCATTTGCTAGGCCAGAGGACAAAGCGATGTTTTCAGAAAGCATTACGCAGTAAAAGCTCACATACTAGTATTAAAATTAACACCTGTCATCCTTAGAAGGCAGAAATAAATGCAGAATTTCCAGATGAACAAGAGGAAAGCATTTCTCAAGTCTCACGGGGCAGGGGGGGAGGGGGGGAACCTGGTCGCTGGGCAGCAACCTCTACTCCCTTTAGACATTAGGCATGAGAACAATATGCCATCGATAAGCTTGCCACAGAAACCTTGAATTCTTTTTTGCTACTTCGGCAGTCTCCACTACGCTCCCTTCCTCTCACCAGCACAGAAAAGATAATTTTTAACCCAGAATTAATTCTTCAATCATATTTCATCACATGACTGCATAAGTAATGTTGGGCTCTCCAATTTTACTGCAGCTAGCTCAAATTAAAGTAGTAATTGCACCTTTCAAATCAGTGCTACAAAATGCAGATCCCCCTCCTAGAAAAAGATCCTTGAATATCTACATGCAGCTACTACCACCAGCTGCAATTTAGAGCCAGGCCTTCCTTGAGAAGACGCAACAGTAAAAGCGTTAACATCGGTATTGTCAGGCAGCCAGCCTCTCAAGTAATGCTGTCTTCAAACTTTTAAAGGAAACATTGCTCCATTAGCAAGGATTGGAAAAAATTAACATCAGTCGTCTCAACTACGAACTTGTTTGCTCTCCCCCAATACCGCATTATCAAGGATTGTGACAAGTTTCACAAAGGTGTCATATTTTTCAACAGTATCATAGGCCAATTTTAACCAGAACTGGAGTTTAGACACAGCAGAAACTTAACATTGATCACACGGCACACGTTTTGCTCTTACACTTGCGAAAATGTCAAAAGTCTGGCTAACCCTAAGACAATGGAAAAAAATGTGGAAAAGAAAGAAAATGTCACTCTCTTCCTCTCAGACTGATTATAGATAAGCCTGAGGACTAAGAACTAGCAACCCATCTCTCCAGAAATTGTTGCAAGAACACCCAATTTAATAAACAAAAATAGTAGAGCAGACAATAAAAAAACTGGACAAAACCTGTAAGGAACACTACTCATTTCATGACAGGACTACCATGCAGTATGTTCCAGCACAAAAAGAAAACAGAACATGGCATAGAAAACACAGAAGGCAGTAACAGTCAAAAAAGTGATCTTTATCAACCAATGAGGAAAGCTCACTTCTTGGTCATCACTAAGTAGTAGTAATTTCAAGGTAAAATTAATTATTTGCAGAGGCCAGAAATAACTTTTTCTAACCTTCAGCTGGCCTAGAATTTCAAGACAATGGCTTTTCCTTTTGTACACAGGCCTAGCCAGTGACATTTTTCAACTCCGAGACCAGACTGCGGCCCAACACACCGTCTGGGTTTGCACCTGGTGGTCACTTCCACTGTGTTGGCCTCAAGAGCAACACTTCAGTACTTCTAGCCATTAAGAACTCTAAGAAGATAAAGTACGTAACAGTAACACATCATGCTAAAGGATAACCAGTACCACTCATATCAGAGTCTGGTACCAATGCTAAGTGTTGGTTGAAGCTCAGTTGTCCACAGGATCACATCAACATTCTGCTTATTGCACACCTCACCAATTTCATTAGCAGGAAAGCTGCAAACAGAACCTCAATGCAAACTTCTGAACCTCTAGTTTGGGAGCACTGGCCACAGAGGTCTCGATCACAGGTCAGAATCACAGGAGTCTTTTGTTTGTAAGCACGTCAGTGCCACAGCACTCCTTGCTTGCTTCTAGTGGTCCCCTACCGACTACGTTTCAGAAGGGTGTTGTCTCCTTCTTCAAGAAGGCCGAATGTGCTTTATTTCCTCCTGAAGGAGGTCTAGAGGTAGACTGGAGGGGCACAGAGCTTCATTCTCTTTCCAGGCGCATATGATATTATCCTCCAGTCTTTGTAACACTGTCTGTATACTATACCAATATATTTTATTTAGCAAAATAAGCCTGCCTAAACCTGTGCTCTAACACAGTTAGACTGTCTTACACATCTCCTTCTCACAACCATGAAATAGGCAGGCTATTTGCCCAAAATCAAGTTCTTCAAACACATCTTCAAGATATGATCTCCATGCGCACACTCACACTGTGGGTACAAATTGTTGAAACAAGGTGATCTTTTTGCGCTTTCAAAGTAATCCTATGGTTATTCACCCACTGCCTATTGCTATACCCATATACAGACAAAAAGTGCATCTTACACTCTTAGTTTCTTCAATCTCACAATACCCAAAATTAAATGGAAGAGAAAAGAAAAGGTGCAATTTGAATGGATGTACTGAAAATGCCATGAAGAACTTAAGAGTTACTTCCAGTTGCTTCCCCTTCTGAGTGTTCACCCCCAAATACTTAAAATGTAGGCAACTCCAAGCAGCACTGTTCAGCCTACACAGGGATCTGGAGAGGTACCTGGATACTGTTAGAAGAGTGACTGAAGAGCTGCGCAAGCATTAACTATGGTTGGAACTTGGAAGCTGTGCAAAAGCTACACGTAGTGCTTAGTGAAACTGCTGACAAAGTTTCAAAGATCTTTCTCAAAAACACCAAAGTCATTTGTACTCTCGGAAGGTATTCACAGCACAATGAATACTGGCACTCTTGTAGAAGGTTCTTAAGAGTCCAATACTGAGTGCAAGGAACGCCTGTGTGTCAACATAAACAGTATAGGTGCCCTCTGCTATGAAAACAAAGAGGCAAGAGGTCACACTGGAGTCCTTCAGCCTGTTGAAGAGAAAGCATTCATGGTGTCCAAGACTATGAACTTATTTATAAATCCTGAATGCATATAGTTCAAGAAAGAGTGATTAACAGTATTTCATGATAAAAAACACAGCTCAGAAAAAAGAATTCTAAATGGTGAGAGCCTTACAACTCATCCCACTGTTGAAGTGACATCCTGTTGACCTCAGAGAGAGGCCCCTATTCCAAATGTGCCCAGCACTCAGTCAGCTAAGGGACAGCCAACATATTCCCTAAGGAAATAACCATCTTGATTTTAAGTAGAGGCAAGTCACTAGGAAGGGCATGGAATTGTGATACACAAACACCAGGATCCTTTCACCTAATGCTGCACGTCAGGCTGGGATTCTACACGAGCTCTTGCGAGAGCGAGCCTTCAAGTGATGGTTAAATGAGCTAATCCCAGAACATCAAGGCTGAGATCACTGGGGATATTGTTACCTCACAGGGAACTAACACAGTTCTTTAAACACAATCATCTACAGAAAGACTGGGAAGTCCATCCCTCAAGCTATTACAGTTCACCACGTCTTAAAATAAATCCCTGTAATTCCAAGCTCTACACTGGACCTACAGCACTGCATTCTCCCACATCATTTATCAGAATAAGAAATCTTTTTGCTCACTGCTCTTGAAGGAAAAGGTTCCTGCAAGAGTTTATTGCTTACATCTCCAAAGCAGCTAGTAAAGATTACCAAAGTTTAACTTCATCCAAACAGTACAGCTACCACCATTTAACAAATAGGCTTCACTGTTGGCTCCCTGCTCTTCTCTCGCACTGAAATACACCAGAGAGGCAGCCAAAACTAGCAAGGCAGTCAGGTGGCATACCCAAGCCATACCCACTTACTACAACTTAACATTTTCCTGCCCATGGAGAATTTCGGGGCACAGATATCTCCTTAGGATTTTATTTTTTCCCCTAAGTCACACCACATTCCCAAATGCACAACAGAAGTTACAAAATAGAGGTGAAAGCATATCAACCAAATGCCAGAAAGGGGCAGGGACAAATACCTTTAGAAAATTCAAGCCTCCCCAATTGCTGTAGGATCACCTGCATTTCCCCTAGGCAACCACTCTGTGCTTACTTCTGTTCTCTTTGTATTTTCTGATAGCATCTGCCTGCACTTTATGACTATCCGGTCTAGGAATCTGGTGAGCATTATCTGCTGACAATGCCTTCCAGCTGCCTCAACCGTATTTAATCCAGGAAGCTATCGCCAAGGAAAGCACAGATGACAACAGCAGCCCCTATGCCTGTTCATGGTGTCAGACCAAAGTTCCCACCCCACACAGCCCAATACCCTGTCTCTGACAAAGGCCAGTAAGAGAGATGCAAATAAACATAGCCTTTTATTAAACTAGGTAATCGATTGCTCAATTAAATATGCTGTATCTATTAATACTTACCTAAATTATTGCACATAGCATATGTTTAATTGATGAAACTTTTCTTTTCGACAGAAGTTTATGAATGTCACATACTTTTCGACAGAATTTTATGAATGTCACATTTGTGAGTTTATCTAATGTGCAAAAATGTATTTGGGAATCACAGAACTATTAAAATGCACAAAAATGGGCTTTAGATTTGCTTTCACTAGTTGTATCTCACACAAAGTACATAGGACTTAACAAATACATTTTGCTTTAACACTCAGGCAAAAGTAGTATTAACTACAATTAAAAAACAGATTTGTTTTAGTCACCCTAAATCAGACTTTTAACTGTATTCACGTAACCAGAGATGTCTATAGATATCTAGCAAAACATTCAGAAGTACGTACGTACACCAGTTTCTACCTCCTGCAGTAATCAATGAAGATCAGCTGTTAACCTGCAAGAACATTTCTTAAATAACATTAGACCTTTTTAGATCTTTGAAGCTGTTGCTCTAGTCAGCTTTTTTTTTTTTTTTTTTTTTAACTGAAAAATCCTCATTCTACTCCTGGACTTAACTAAAACAAGCTTTCTTGTGTTTTTTCCCCCTCATCTCTCTACCATTTACACGACTCTGAACAAAACATTCCAAACCAAGATAGTATTCTATATACTGCAATAAATTACAAAACAGAAGGTAATTTTAAGAAGGTCTTTTAAAAGTCTTTTGTAAACTAACATACTTGTTTCTTTCTTTTAACCATTAGCCAAGTAGACTTAGACCTCACCAGAAACTGACAGCCAGCACACAGGATGCAAAGCTTGAAATTGTAAGTTCACTTGGAGTACACTGCAGTAATTCAGAAGAGGAATGGCAGAGTTCCTGCATTGCTCCAGACACAGACAACACACAACAAACAGAATCCAACTTTGCTTCTACTATTTTGTCTTTAGCACTCTATACCAAGGCAAAATAACCCCTGTGTAGCCAAGCAGGGCAACGCTGCATAAGCACACCACATATCAAGGACACATGCAAACAATTTATTTAGCTTTGGGAGAGATTCTCTTAATCAGTACAGGTGGACCTAGTACAAGCCATAATCTCCACTCCAGCCAGGAAGAACCTAAGTATCCTCACATGACATGCTTATGTCTACACAGGTGTATTGGGTTTGCATGGCGAGGTTTTGGTAGCAGGGGGCCTACAGGGGTGGCTCCTGTGAGAAGATGCCAAAAACTTCCCCCATGTCAGACAGAGCCAGCTCCAGCCAGCTCCAAGACAGACCCACCACTGGCCAAGGCTGAGCCATTCAGCAACGGTGGTAGCGCCTCTGTGATAACATACTTAAGAAGGGGGGAAAAAAACTGCTGCGCAACAGCAGCTGGGAGAGGAATGAGAACATGTGAGCGAAACAACTCTGCAGGCACCACGGTCAGAGAAGAAGGAGGGGGAGGAGGTGCTCTCCAGATACCGGAGCAGAGACTCCCCTGCAGCCCATGGTGAAGACCACGATGACGCAGGCTGTCCCCCTGCAGCCCATGGAGGTCCATGGTGGAGCAGATATCCACCTGCAGCCTGTGGAGGACCCCACACCGGAGCAGGTGGATGTGCCTGAAGGAAGCTGTGACCCCGTGGAGAGCCCACACCAGAGCAGGCTCCTGGCAGGACCTGCGGCCCCACAGAGAGAAGCCCACGCTGGAGCAAGTTTTCTGGCAGGACCCGCGGCTCTGCAGGGGACCCATGCTGGAGCAGTCCATTCCTGAAGGACTGCGCCCCATGGAAAGAACCCACACTGGAGCAGTTCGTGAAGAACTGCAGACTGTGGGAAGGACCCACGTTGGAAAAGTTCATGAAGAACTGTCTCCTGTGGGAGGGTCCCCACACTGGAGCAGAACAAGAACAGGGGGAGGAGATAGAGAAGTTGGGAGCGAAGTCGAGCCCAGGGAAGAACGGAAGAATGAGGGGAAGGTGATTTAAGATTTATTTGTATTTCTCAGTATCCTACTCTGATTTGATTGGGAATAAATTAAATTAATTTTCCCAAGTCTGTTTTGCCTGTGACGATAATTGCTGAGTGATCTCTCCCTGTCCTTACCTCGACCCACAAGTCTTTTGTCTTATTGTCTCTCCCCCTGTCCAGTTGAGGAGGGGGAGTAAGAGACCAGCTTGGTGGGCACCTGGCAGCCAGCCAAGGTCAGCCCATGACAACAGGAAAAGAATCCCCTCCGAAACCTCTCCCATCCACTAGACATATGAAGTGGTCCTCCACAGCAGCCAGACAAGGAAATTACTTACTGTGGTACGCAGAAACCCGAATTATGCACAAGCCATTCATTGTGCTTCAGCACGTTATCGTCCAAGCCATCCCTTGCCCCAGAGCATCCCACAACATGCCATAAAACGTGCAACACAACAAAAAACAAAGGCAAGCACTGGACAAAGAAAGCATACTCCAAAAAGCAAAAAAACCCCAAACCCTACCTCGTCACTCTCAAATCCAGTGAAGGATGGTAGACACCGCTGCAGAAGGCATTAAATAGAGGAAAAGGCAGAAGCTTTACACCAGCTAGGGGTACAAGAAATCATCTTCAGGAGGGACCTTATTTGAGGAAGATACAGAACAGGAATTGATCAAAGCTACTGTCCTTGGCCAAGTGAAAGCAGAGATCAGCAAGTGAGAAAATTATTACTTGTGACAAAGCTAAATAACATGCGTTGAAAACAAAACCAAGCTTAAATCTGATGTACTGGAAAAAGGAGACTAGAGAGGGGAAACCAAAGAGAGACAGCCACGTGACCAGAGCAATAAACTAGCAGGAAGCAAGAACAAGCATAACTGTCTAGGCACAGACAATAAATTTAAAACTGCACAGAGAAAAAAGTGGCAATATCAGGGCACACCTACAAAAGATAAATCTCTTTCTCTGACTGCAGCAACAGAACAGACTCCAGCTGCTTCCCTTGCGTTCTGGAGGCCCGTGTGTCTCAGCAAGCAGATTCAGCCCAGTCACCTGACAGAGAATGTCCCCACCCTCCGTTCCAAGGAAAAGAACAGATGATTTTTGCCAGGTCAGCAAACTGGCTATTAGAGAATATTTAATCACTCTTAACCAGTACCGATATAAATAGAGTATTTGCAAGGACCTGGGGGTGCTGGTTGACAGCCGGCTGAATAAGAGCCGGCAGTGTGCCCAGGTGGCCAAGAAGGCCAACGGCATCCTGGCCTGTATCAGAAATAGCGTGGCCAGCAGGAGTAGGGAGGTGATCGTGCCCCTGTACTCGGCACTGGTGAGGCCCCACCTCGAATACTGTGTACAGTTTTGGGCCCCTCACTACAAGAAGGACATTGAGGTGCTGGAGCGTGTCCAAAGGAGGGCAACGAAGCTGGTGAAGGGTCTGGAGAGCAAGTCTTACGAGGAGCGGCTGAGGGGAGACCTTATCGCCCTCTACAACTCCCTGAAAGGAGGTTGCAGCGAGGTGGGGGTCGGTCTCTTCTCCCAAGTAACAAGCGATAGGACAAGAGGAAATGGCCTCAAGTTGCGCCAGGGGAGGTTTAGATTGGACATCAGGAAAAATTTCTTTACTGAAAGAGTGGTTAAGCATTGGCACAGGCTGCCCAGGGAAGTGGTTGAGTCACCATCCCTGGAAGTATTTAAAAGACGTGTAGATGAGGTGCTTAGGGACATGGTTTAGTGGGCATGGTGGTGTTGGTTGACGGTTGGACTCGATCTTAGAGGTCTTTTCCAACCTTAATGATTCTATGATTCTATAGACAAAGGTAATAAGAAACAACAGCTAGAAGCTGAAGCAGGAAAAACTCTTACTGGAAAACACACATACATTTTAATCCATTGGAACGATCCACCTAGATATTGGCTGACCTCTCACTACCTGGAGCCTTAAAAAGTCAACATTGGATACCTTTATAGTCTAACTCCATCAAATGTCATAACGCTGATGCAAAAGTCACATAAAGTAAAGTTGTCTAGTCTGGATTTAAAAAAAAAAAAAAAAGCTGTCACAGCATGTATTGCTGATGTATAGCCTTTTTTAATACTTTAAAGGAGTGCCTGAGGAAAGACTGAAAAAGTTTTTCTCTTCTCCTTTCAGTAGTTTGGAGGGCAAGTGAAAGGCAAAATAACAGTTTTGTCCACAAGAAAATAAATGGAAAATTTGCACCTGATCTACCGAAGCCAAAATGAAAAACAGACTGCAGCAGCAAAGGTCCAAAAATGTTCATATGCTTCAGTTTTTGGCAGTTAATTAGCTAGTTTCACAATTCCTGGATATCTATGTTTTGAAAACCAAGGACCTGTAACATAACGTACCTGCCCCTGTGTTGAAGAGGACTTTTATTTTAGTGGAGAGTAGTTCGTTTCAAAGGATTTCTGACATGCAGTAAACGGTATCATCTTCCTCAAGCAATAGAGGTTGTGATAACATCTTATTCATGCAGCTGCTGTAACAGGAAAATTTGGCAAGAATCTGGCAGATGGTAGAAAAACTGCAAGGAGAAGAGGGCAGAACCCTCTGTCAAACTGAGTTTCAGTGATCACAGTATAACCGCCAGTCACAAGCTGGAAACGAGCCAGTGAACACTGCTAACTAGCCATTCAATTCATACTACAAAAATGACAAATTACATCACACAAAGACTTTCAGAATACCAAGCATTCCATCCACTCAGGACAACAAAACCTCAATAAAGAAAAACCGTCTCCCTTTCCCTAACTCCCCACCAGGCCTGCTCACCCTCAGGGTCAATATTTGCATAACATATCATTGGCTTTCCCCCATCTTGCCTAGTATCCTGCACTGACACATAGAATTTCAAACACTACCATCTTTTGCCTGACAACTCATCCTACAGAAACAAGGCTCACAAAAGCAGACTGAGGGACACCAGCACATTCCAGACAGCAGGTGTCCAAGCTAAAGGAAGGCACCAACAATACTTATTTAGAATTCCACTCTTTAAAGAACATATTCAAATACATGGGGCGGGCAGAGAGGAAGGCAAGCTGGCTTCCGCAGTGGTGTAACAATCGACATCCTGGGAAACAAGGTCATCATCAAGAGATACGGTGTCCAAGATCAGCCCCTTAAAGTCTCCCAAAGCAGGTAAATCTGAAATCACACCTGTAAACACACAGGGCTTTGCTCAAGTCAGTATGACGTATTAAGTCAGGTACCTTTACAACTATTAAAATTACACCAGTAATTACCACAAAACAATCAGAATTGTAATTTGAAATATTCTATTGAGCAAGATCTGTTTCCTAAAGCACATTTTGACTGTCCATTGGTTTATAATTCTCTTCTCTAGTTCTCTATCAAAAGCAGCATTCTTAATTTCAATTTCAACTCAAATAGTTTTGAGAAATCTAACAAGCCGAAATAGAAATTTAAATCTTTGTCACCTGCCCCAGAAAAGAAAAAGCTCTCGTGTTCAACTTAGATCTAAAGCCAGTGTCTATTGAACCTGTGAGGTGGCAGATGAGTAGGAAATGCAGTTACACCCTTGTACCAACAACGTAGCAAAATACGCCAGACCTTATAGAAGGGGGAAGCCGACTGTATTTGACATAAAAACTGAAAACAAAACAGGTGTCACTCAGTCTCATACTCACAAGCACCAGAAAGCATGTGGTGCCCAAGAAGTCTGTCCAGCAATCGGGCAACCAGGAGAAGGATGTTCAAGCTGTCCAACCAGCAGTGGGCCATTGCACCTGCCCAACAACAAGCATTAGGAGGTCCAGGATCTGTTGCCCTGACACGGAGGGCAAGGGACACCAGTTGCCAAGTTCTCCTCACATCTCCTGGACTCTTCCTCAGTTGGCAACCACATGCAGATTTTACAGGTTACAGATAGGCCTTTTCATACCCTTTTGTAGCTGACAGTGATGACTATCTCTGTCCTGTGCCACCTCCATGACACATCAGGATTTGTTCACTGTGCTCTGCCTCCGAAGGGTGTCTTCTGAAACTGAATGCAAACATGCTGAGGTCTTGATGACTAGCTGCTAATCCGGGCATCTTTAAAACACAGGTCATTCCAACAGCCTTTTCCCTGTTGCATGGGGTGCCTCCACATCTAGATGCTTCCATTCACATCCATTTAGCCCTTCTATTGCAATTCCCTACAGGTGTGCCAAGGAAAAACATGCATGGCCGCAGCAGCATCACAGCAGAGGAAAAAGTGGCCAGAGCGAAAGGGCAGCACTTTTTTTTTTCCCCCCCAACGGTGTCTGCATAAGCCATCTGAAACAACGTACGAAGCTATGGCTTAAAGGATTTTGCACTGCTCAGTATTGCCAACACCACAGGTATGGCATTTTTTGGACAAATCTTATTATTCATTTATTGAAAGAAGAGGGATCTCATACTCCAGCAGATCATTGCCTCTACATATGAATCTCAAACATTTTTAGTTCAGTTATAGTCGCAGACTTGGCACACGTTCTCACAGAGGATCAGAAGAGAAAACTTGCAGACAGCCTCAGCTCTTCATCCAATTCACCTAAGCAAGGGCATTAGACAGCCATACAAAAATCCCAAACAAAAACTTCTCTCTAAAATAACTCATTCTACCAACTCTGAATAAATCAAGGAATCACCCGAGAAGATGAAATAAGATCTCTCAGAGAGGTAACAACAACGAAGTAAAATAAATTTATCGCATCAGGAGTGTTCTCTTCTAGAGAAGTAGGTGGAAATTTAAATGCGTTTCAGTACAGTTTGTGCAGGAAAAGACACAGCCTCTCAAACGAAGAGCTAGGAAAACAAGTGCAGCCCGCAGCTAAAAGGTCCCAGAATATTCTCATTATCCACAGAGACATTTTCAGTTCAAAGATACCAAAAAGCAAAGGATTAGTGAGTAACACAGGCCAGATTTTTCCCAATGATTGATGTACCCTCCCTGGCAACGTGCAGCTGAACCAAAGACCATATTAATATTCTGGCATTGAAATCTTTTTTTTTTTTTTTTCCCTGTAAAAGTAAATATGAGATTCCTCTTTGTTCCATTGCAAACACTGCCAACAACTGGTAAAAATGACCTTAGCTGCTCTTGCAGGATGGGAATCCTATCACATTTGCCATGTTTGCTGAAAAGATTAGTCCTGAAGAGCTTTCAGATGAGTACCAAGCACACAGTCGCGAGGAACTTAATTATCACATATGCAAAAATCTTTTTCAAGGCACATTCAACCATTCTGTTGCCAAAGCTAATTGCCTCGATCACTTACCGTTAGAAACTAAATAGGCTTAAATGCTTGGAAGGTATAGCATCACTAAAGTTATCATACCTCAAAACTAAGTTGATTTCTTGCAAATAAGGGTTATAAGAAGCACTCCACAGTACCCGATAGTCAAGAACTGTTATGTGACAACTACTCACTTTGGTTATTTTGGGCTGCTCTCTTCTTGCATTACATACAATATTCCTTCAGAAACCACCGTCCAAACAGCAAAACCCTGGTCTCTGAATTGAATTCTGTGCAAACAGCTGTTTCTCTCCTCCTGGCCTGCCTTTCATTACTATTTCCAGTGAGTCATAAAAAAAATATTCAGAGTGAGGCAAAGATGGTGGTACTCCATCACTATCCTCCCCCCACCTCTCTCCACCCACTTCTCAGAAAAATATAGTTCTGAAAGTGCATTCCAAGACACTTCCAGTCCAGACAGCCACTCCCTGACAGCTGCATGAGGTCATCAACGAAACAGTACAGAAACTGTAGAGAAATATCTCTTCAAGTCCAAACAGGAGCTGATAAGAGGCCCCAGATGAAGCAGTGAGAGCTAAACAGCAGCTACTTCAACTTACCACTATTGATAATAAAATATTATCTATGAATATTAACAAATCACAATCTAACATGGGACTTGCATCGTATCTGACAGAAGCAGAAAACAACAACAACAAAAAACCCCAAAACCGCGCACACACAAAAAAACAAGAACCAACCCAAAAACCAGTACCTTACCCAATTTCCAAGTGGGAATAAAATTGAAATACAAGGAAATAAAGAAAAAAGTCTTGATTAGCCTGGAATAAAAAGAGGAACCCTGTTTATGCCACATAAGAGTAAGTCCTGCTATGTCAATTAGTGACCTTCTGACCCACTCACCTGATCTAGAGGGGTCACTTTTGGTGTGAATTATGCAAGTCATTTTCGGCCAAATGCCAGTTCCTGTAATTTTGTGACTTGGATTATACATGAAGATATCAGGACTCCTCACATACAAATGTATCTACAAATACATCAATTTATGAATGAGCTTATTTCTCTCTTGACTCTGCAACTGTAAAAATCCAATCATACTTCAATAGTACAAATGGTTTTAACAAAACAAAACAAAAAAGCCTCATTCTAAAGTTGGTAAATAAAAACAAAAGAACTCCAAAAAGGAGTTATACATTTGAAATAAAACATGGCCAAACCAGACAGACATCATTCAGATTGCCTCCCATCTAAGTCTGAAGACCTCATCAATAAGAGGAACACTTTCTTAGGTTCTACATTACAGGCTACTGACTAAATTACTACAGATGTTTTCTAAACATAACTAATTCCATCTTTAGACCTTTTCCAGCATGCAATATTGACCAGCAATTATTAAAGAGGGGACCATTATGTTCTGATGGATTAAATATAGACACAGGCTGACCTCCATAAGACAAAATAGCTTTCACATATCATAACTACAGAATATGTTTCATATCTAGTCTGTGAACAATTTAAGATCCACTGCATTATCTTCTCTTTTTCTGTTATTTGCAAAGTTGCAATAATTTCCTATGCTTCTGAGGTAATACAATTAATTGCTCATAAATCACTGAAGGACACTAAACTGTAGCTCGGCTGCATACACTCTGAACACTAGAATATGAATGCAAATAGAAATATCTTTAAAAGCTAAAAGAAAACCCATCCCACAAAGTCAGGTTTGCCTAAGTCTGGGGAAAGGAAAAGAAAAAAAGAATGAGCTCGGAGATAAGCCCGAAACAATCCTCACCCTTCTTTTTATTTGAGGGACTCCAGAGTTACATTATGAATCTCGCTGTCTTGAGATTTACAATAAAACAAAGCAAAAAAAAAAATTGAAATTCTTCAACTGCAGCTCTGGTTCACACCACCAGGACTGTGGCACTCTAGGCTGTATTCCAGAGACTGTTATTACCACTTCATCCTCAGAATCCTCCAAGAGGTAGTGCACTAACTCTACAGCTTCAAAACCCACAGGACTTGCCTGTTATCTAATTTGCAGATTAATTTAAGCGGGATTTACGTAAGATATTCTGCACACGACTTACTTATCTGAGGCACACTGAGAACTGTACAAAAGTAAGTGACAAAGCCTAATCCTGCGTTTTTCAAACTACCTTACTGGTACCTAGCTCTCTATCGCAGCCCTGTTCTTAACAGAGGCTCGTAAGACATGTATTTTAACGAAACTACCTCAATTTTTCTAAGTTCAGGTCAATAAGAGAGTGGAACCAATGCAATTTATGGCCTTTCTGAAAAATCTCCTATTTGCAATGAAGAAGCCTCTTGAGACTAAACTAATTCTGTGTAAAAGAGCAACTATCACATTTCCTTCACAAGGAGATTTAAGCTGTAGTGTACTATTTTAAATATTTTATCTTCAAACAAGAGCTCCTTCAACAACTGATACGTACACCTTTACAGACACTGATGAACCAGCTTTACAAAGTTACTCACAGAATAAGCTTTATAGAGCTTCCCATCTAGCACTAACTCTAGATGTGTTCAATCTGTCCAGAAAGTGGTGTCCCCTATAATTCTTCCTCTTCATTCTTCTGGGCACCCTACACCTCTGAAGAAACCTGTTTAAGCAGATCTTGGATGACTACACCAAATTCCAAGAGACAACAATATCCATCCAAACACTCTCAAACTAGAAGTGGGAAACCCAAAAAGATGAAGACCAGATTTTTTCTTTAAACATTAGATTTCTTCTAGGGAACAAAATTTAGCTGGGTCACCTGGCAAACAACTCAGGTTTATTTTTTGCTTAAAGATTCAGACAAGTCATCCCAGTCAAAAAAAATTGCTCCCCACTCTAAAGAGAGAGAGCATGCATGAGGAAGAGGGGAAAGTAATTCTTACAGAAAAGCAAACAATGGGAAAGACGCTTCAGACTTTACCACATAGGCACAAAATATTAATTTCTCTCAATGGTATCATCAGTTTACACTAAGCCATCTTCCAATCTGTCAGAAGGGGATTACCACAAGATCACAGACTGTACACTTCAATCCTGAAAAGATAAAATCAGCAATAAAGACCAAGCAGCATCCTTTTCTTGCTCAATAGGGAACATCTTCTACAAGAAACCCCAAAAAGGAGAAAAACACACACATGGTCAGATTCCATCCTGATGCATACAAAAAGAAACACACTGCTCAGGCACAACAGAAGTTACTCAGTTATTGGAAGCCACATAATCTGGGCACCAAAATGCTTACACCATGCTAGGGCACAACCCAGAATGAAAATATTTCCTACTATGCCAGGGGAAAAGCATGGTACCATGACCCAGCAAGCCAGATAAGGAAACAATAGAGCCAACAACATTCTAGTTTCCAACTTGGGAGAACCTAAAATATTCCACAGTGAAAGACAAAGCTTGAAAAAGCTTTTGCCAAATTGATGCGTGCTAATTTCATCATGAAAATTCCACAATACCCCAACAAGTAGCCCACATAGGAAAAAAGGCTATCACACAACACAGATGAACAATATTACAGTGCACCAGCCTGACTTCTAGATAAGGACAACAAAAAAGTTCTCTCGGGTTGCTTCTATTCCAGATAAGTATACCCTTACCCTTCTGTGAGCACAAGCTGCCATGTCACGACAGAACAGAGTACTTCTTCCAGTTTTATCTGCACTGCCACAGCTTTTCTGTATAGACTACTGTGATTTGGAGACCAAAACAAAAAAAAAAACCACCAAACCAAAAAACCAACCCAAAAAACCAACCAACCAACCACAAAACACCAAATTTGAAGTATTAAACAACACTTATTCATAAAGCTATTTTTATTCAAGAAAGAGGTATCTGGTCCAAGCATAGAGGGATTCCTGTACTATTCACAATCTTCATTTTAGCTCCAATTTTCATGTCAATGTCTTTCACGATCTTGAGCAACTTAGTTGCAAACTCTGCCTCCCTTTCTCCAACTAGCAAGAATAATGCCTGTTTCACAAGACTGTTGCACAGTAGTAGCTGAAGTCAAAAACTGATAAATAACAATAGAACAATAGTGACAGCTCAAGAAAAAAAACAAACAGGCTGGAATACCATTAAATAAGTGGTATTTGATATTCCTCTGATAATGCCTCTGATGTATGCTCCTTAGCAGACAGGTACTCCAAACAACTTCATGAAATACTCAAAGCTACTGCACATGTGCTGTTACATCAGACAGTTCAGAAATCCAGACTTTTCTGGATTTTTCATTTCAGTATGAAATTAGGTGTTAGCCAATTTCCATCTTACCTTCTTCTTTTAACATTTACGGAAAAAAAAAAAGATATCACTTCTGCTTCTAGATTCCGTATTTGTTGCTTGGTTAAAGGGATAGCAAGCCTCTGACAATGCTGATTAAATGCAAATCAGCATGATATTATTCACATCATTTTAGGTGCCTTTACATTATAGAAAAGCTGAATATAAACTACAGTGTCTGAATGCGATATTAAAATGCAATATGATAGCATGATTACGGGGGGAGGAGGGGAGCCGCTAAGAATTGTTCTTCAGCTGCCTCCCACCCTGCCTCAGCCACCATCAACTTTACAACGTTCACCTTTTCAGCTTCTGAGACCGTGACACTGAGCACACCAGACACCTTCCTCTGCTATTAGGTCCTCCTCTTCTCCTTACAAATATAACTTCCCATCTGAAAATCTCTCACTATGAAGAAAGATTATTAAACCTTCCTATCCATACCCATAGCCCTGAGGCACCGTAATCAATAGCACAAGCAAAATGCTACAGTATCTAATTCACACGTTATGTCTCAGTTTCACTACTGGCAAAGTCGTCAAATACAGAAAGTCTCAGACCAAGGACATTAATTTCAAATATAATGCTCTCTTACAGTTCTGATTTAGTTGTTTTTGTTAAACTCCTTTCCAACAATGCTGCCAAGAGCCCTCTTTTAGGCTGTACTAGTAATAATAAAAAAATTTCAAAAGACAATTTACAAAAAGACTGCTCAGTGAGGAAAAAAAATTCTTGGGAGTAGACCATGAACTCAAGCCTTTCTGCTCTCACTTGTGTATCTTAATTATTAAACTAAGGAGTCTGCTCCCCTCCTTCTGGTCATTTAATCTTCAACTCTTATGCAAAGTGGTGTGGCTTCAGCTATAGGAGTCAGGAATTCCCACTCACATATGCATGAAGAGCCTGTAGGCCACTAAGCAAACATGGGTTGAGGGTTGGAAAAGGGGTATCTGAAGCTCTCCAAGCAGACCTCCCACTTAACAAGCGCGTGCTCTGACTGCCAAGGTGGATACGAGGAAGGCTGTAACACCACTTCTTGCATTTTGAGCAACACAGCTGTTGCTTCATTCTTCACAAAACATACTGGCAACTACTAGGCATTATTTGAAACATCTGAAGGCTCATCCGGAGACAAAACAGTGAAAACATCTTGTTTCTGACAAGGTGCGGCAAAATCAAATGTCCAGCTGCTCAGCCTCCTCAATTACCAAGGCAATATTCCGAAGCAGAGATAAGATGGCCAAGAAACTTTAGAGTCAGAGATGGTTTATCTAAAGAGTAAATCCCCATGATTAAGCAAAAGCTTAATGAAAATATTGAAGCTGTTGCTGTGTTAGGTATTTTTGCCTGAATTTTTTCTGCAAACCTGGACATGGAATTGAACAGAGAACAAGCACCTCGGAAAGCATTTACTCTGAGGCCAATGACAGAAAGAGTCCACAAGTGATGGATCTGGGGCTCCTTCAAGCACTGACAGTGACTACAGCACAACTCATCTCTCCCTGTCGCCCAGCATTTGCTCCTAAAGATTTTGGATTCAAAGGGAAGGAGTTATTCTGACATATAGTCAGATCTTTCTCACTACTTCAAACCTCATGCAAATCTGTATGGACAGAGAATTATTATCTGCTAGTAACTAAGCAGCCTCTGTGAATCTATAGTAGTGACAATTGTTATGAAGCACCTAAAAGACTATAGCATAAACTGAGCGCTCCCTGCCCCTTCAAAAATACACTATACATTCTTGGTAAGGCAGCGTAAACTATTAAAATCCTGGAATGAAGTCCTTCTTTATACTCTGCCAGCAGTGAACTTGTACAAACTCAGCATTTCCTCCCCAATAAAATCACTACAGCGGAACATGTCTGTCTCGCTGGGGAAGACTTACACAGATTTATCCAAAATTCATCACCCAGCCAGTGGAAGAGAAATTTTTCTGGCTCTTAATCCATATCATCTTTTGAAGGACAAAGGCAGACTGAAGTATTCAGCGAGCCATGACAAAACATGCTGTTGACTATTTAGAACGTGTTTTTATGCATGCTCCGTACTTTTCTACTGGTCCAGAAGTTATTTTCTGTGGCATACACATTTTGCCTAGTTTGCCTAGATCTTTGTGGGAACAAGGAAAGTCTAAGCTCACAATCTATTTCCTGACTAATTGCAAAATGCAAACTGAAACACTAGCCTTACTTTCAAAAGTGTTGGGGACAGGGGGAGTCACCAATACAAACACTACCTCACCCCTTTTTCTTTAATCTTGTTCTTGAAAACCTGTCTTTGGTCTCAATCTCAGCTTAAAAAAAACATTTTAAATTTCAAGTAAAAAATTCAATTTATACAAAGGCATGAAAAGACCCAACTGCCATGAAGAGAAGCAGTAGACAAACCAGTCTGTCTCATTCCTGTTCCCCACGTACAGCATATAGGATTGAATGTTTGCAAAAAGATTTAAAAAATACCAACAGTAAGACTTCATACATTCATTTTTAATATTCATTCTTTTTCCTTTAATAGCAGATATATAGCACCTACAGTGTTCTGATCATACTTTCATTAATTGTCTGAATGAAGAAATACAGCATGCTTACATGCTTATTAAACATGGAGATGACACAAAAGCCACACACATGCTGGAGGACAGGAATAAGATAAAAATTATTTCAACATATTAAACAAAGATGAGGAAAAATCAAATTCGGCAGGATCAAGTGAAAGGTAACACACTTGGGAAAACATGATAGACTGTGTAAACGCAGGATGAGGAACAAATTTCAGCAGCACACCTTCAAGGAAAAGGGTGGCAACTCAGCAAAACTCTACTACATCATACTATCATGAAAACGTAAATACCATGCCATAACGTATGGTACTAGCATATCTATCAGGGGAAGCAAAATAATCCTTGTGCTCTTATAAGTATGCATGTTAACGCCCCTGTTGGAAAACTTTTCTCTGTTTTGGCAGTGCACTTCCAGAAAGACATGGAGTGAGTGGAGAGAAGTCAGAACAATCCAGGGAAAAGTACTACAGATCTATTAAATAGGACCCACAGAGAAATATGCAAGAATTGGGTTTTCAGTCTGAAAGAAGATAAGTGCAAGGGAAATACACTGTTACAATTTAAATTTGTAAAAGGTTGGAGTTAAAAGGAAGAGAATAACCTGTTCTTCATATCCATTGATAAGTAGCAAGGTAATATTGCACGAAAACAAGTTAGATAACAGGGAGAACCCATCCAGTGCTAGGAATACTGGAGCACGAGAGCTATGGAGTCATTGTCACAAAAAGTCTTTAAGAACATGTTAGATAAGCACATCAGGGGTTGGTTGTTTTGGGGTTTTTTTTTGTTTGTTTGTTTTTAAATGAATCTATATAGCCACTAAGAAACACAGACAAGAGGTAAGCTGCATCCAAATTATTCCCCTTACCAAATATCACAACTTCTTTTAAAGCACCAGCAGTTTCAAAACCACTTATTCCTACCTCTTTGCTTCCTCCAGGTGACAAAGGTATTCATAGGCTACATTCTGGCGTCGTCTTTCATCCATTTCCTCTGCTGTTAATCTCTCATTATCCAAGACAGCTGCAAATAGTCAAAACACATTCTCAGGTGGTTGAAGATTGAATGTAACTGAACAGGCACACCAAAAATCAGATCCAGCCTCTTCCACAGAAACTCATCACAGGTTTTATTTGACTCAGAAAAATGAAGGACCAAATATATCTGTTCTTTACAAGCAACAGAAGAGACCCTGTTTCCTTATCCTTCCTTCCTTGTCACATAAACTTGCCATCTTCCCTCTTTCTGATTTCTCAATTTGACTGTGATCCAACCTTTTTCCATCTTCCAATTTCTTAGAAACAGTCCTTCATTTTCTTATTTTCTTCTAGCTTTGCCTTTCTCTTCCTCAAAAGCACATCAGTGACCACATGTCCCTCCATCTATCCTCTGATTTTGGTAGTCAAAGATTAAGGAAGGACAACAATATATATTCACATCATATAATCCCTTCTGTATCTTTATAGTCCATCCCTAAAACAGATGGAAATGCTACTCAGAATCCTCATCTGGAAGGGAATCATTCAGATCCACAACTTGCGTGTCATCTTCGGATCAAGCTGAGGACCTACATAGGGGTATATGCCTAAATCTTCCAGATTCTGTGTGTTCAAAGCCTCAGTGATAAAGCCTGCTCTTTCCACTCTTACAGCTAAATACCTCATACACTCTCTAATGTCAAAAAAAAAAAAAA
>JAYKAV010000456.1:1885786-1911818 GCA_035582835.1 Phoebastria nigripes | reverse complement strand
CCCCCCCCCCCCCAAAAAAAACCAAAAAAAAAAACAAAACAAAAAAAAAAACCACCACAACTTTTTAGGTTTTATGGACCAGCCTGACAAATAGGAAATGTCTCATACCATTATTAATCAAACGTTAGCTTACACCTAGAATGCCTTCAACAAATACATGCAAGTGATGAGGTATCAACTACAGCACTTGGGATCAAACAAGATCTTGGTTCAAACTGCAAAGGGTCTCTGAGAAACCAGTTTGGAGTACCGCAAAAGCACCTTTCTGATTATTCCAACCCCACGCAAAACTACAAGAGCTGAAAACTGTCCCAAACCACAGGGTAACGCCTACCAGTAAGGAAAAATTCCCTCCCCTCCCGACTCCCCAACTCAATCCTTCCTTCTCACTTTAAACCGAGTGTCGAGCACACAACCCTCCCGCCAGCGCTCCACCTGCCGCCGCCCTCCCTGGCCCTGCGCCGCCGGCATTGGGCGGCACCGTTCAGTCTGACCGGCCGCCGCTTACGACATCTCCCACCCGCAGCACCGCGTTTTTCCCCGCCTTTGCTCATTTTTGACGTGGTACCGTAGCACAAGCGAGCAGGTATCTCGGACACCTTGAACCAAAGCCTCCCTCTCCACAGCAAGCGTACGACAAGGAGGTGGAGGTGTCCGATCGGAACGCGCGTCTCGCCTGTAAGTCAGGTGTCGTCGCCGAAATACGCTGGAAGGGCGAAGGCAGGGACCGCCGCGGCGGCAGCCCGCGGCCCCGCCGCCCCTCTCCTGCCGGGGCCCCCCCGCTGCCGGGCGGCCGCCGCGCCCCCTCCCACCAGGGGCGCCCCCGCCCCGCGCTCCCCTCCCGCCCGCGGCGGACATCTTGGGCGGGGCACGGAGCCGGCCCGCGGGAGGCGACAGCGGGAGAGCCGGAGGACGCCCCTGCGCTGCCCGTCCACCGCCTTCTCTAACGCCCGGGGAGGGACCTCGAGCTTGGACGAGCTCCCGCGCCCCACGGCGCCCACCCCGCGGGAGGCACGGCGGGCCGCGCCCCGGGGCCCGCGCGGAGAGCCAGCGGGGCCCACCGCGCCCGCGGGCCAGTCCCAGAGCCAAGGCCCTGCGGCTCCGGCGCCCCAGCCTCCGCTCCCAGCACCGGCCCCTGGAAGGGACGGACAGGGCGTCGCCGGGGAGGTTGTTGCTTGGCGGCCGCGTGGATCCCCGGACCGCGGGCGCCCCAGTACTCACAGCCATAGTGGGGCCGGGACATAGCCAGCCCGTCCACCTCCTCCGCCGCCATAGCGCTGCGCTGGGCCGGGGCCGGCCGGGAGCTGGGTGCGGGCGCGGCTGTTCCTCTTCCTGCCGCACCGGGTGTGGCGGGGGAGGAGCCGCCGCTCCGCGCTCGCTCCCTTTCCCCGCCCCGGCCGCACCCTGGCCGCCTCCGCTGCCGAAGCGGGGCGACAGCTTGCCCTGCCCCGCCAGCCGGACTCAGCGCCCGGCCTAGCTCGGCCCCGTCCCACAACCCTTAGCCCCGGCGCACCCCGGCCTGCCCGCGCTGCCCCACGCAGGTCCCTGTGTCCCGCCCCGCGCCCTGCCCTGTCCCTCCCCGGGTACCCCCTCACAGGGCCCCGGCCCTGGCCCTGGCCCACCCGTAGCCCTGAGCTTTCCTGTCAGCCCCATTCATAACACCCAGCTAAGCTCTGACCTAGGCTCTGCCAGCCCCGTTACCTGGGACGCAGCCCAGGTCAAGCCAGTTATTACCCTACATGTGCTCTCTCAACCCTTCCAGCCTCCTTACGCACACAGCCCCGCTATGCCAGCCCCCGGGCGTACAGTGCAGCCACATCAGCTCAGCCTTGGCAGCCCGGCCCCTTCCACACACCCTGCTGGGCCAGGCTTGCGTAGGCCCTCTTCTCTCGCCAGGCTTCCCAGCTGCATCAGCCCTCCTCAGTAGCAAAACCTGGCCTTGCTGGACACAGTTGTGCCCTTCCATCTAAACAGCTCTGCTGACCACACCATGGTAACTCACCTGAAGTGTCAGCCACAATTTGAAGCAGGGTGCCCCAAAACATCAGCATGCAACAACAGCAACATTCGGCAGCACTGCCACGGAGATAATCATGCCCTGAAATTTCCCTTCCCCTCAGTGTTAAGCTCATCTGTTACTGTTGCTTTGCCTAGTTCTTGTTCAAGAGTCAGAGTACTGAAGATGCCACCATGTGTCCATTTTAATTAGTCCCATGAGTTTCGCTGCCAGGGCATAAGCTTACTACTTAAGCACAAATTAAGTAATTCAGCAGACCAATAGCCTCTATTAGGAAAAGCATCACCAACAGCTAAGGGAGGTGATCCTTCCCCTCTTCCCAGTGCTGGTGAAACCACGTCTAGAGTACTGGGTCCAGTTCTGGCTTCCCCAGTACAAGGAAGACATGGAAATAATGGAACAAGTTCAGTGAAGCACTGAGCAACTGATTAAGGGCTTGGAGCATCTGAAGTATGAGGAGAAGCTGAGAGAGGACAGGACAAGAAGCAATGGGCAATGGACTGAAATTCATGAAAGTCCACATAAACATAGGAAGAAACATTTTTACTCTGAGGGTGGTCAAACACTGGAACAAGTTGCCCAGAGAAGTTGTGGAATCTCCATCCTTGGAGATACTTCAAACCTAACTAAACACAGTCCTGAACAACCCGGTCTAGTTGACCCTGCGTTGAGGAAACAAGGTTGGACTAGAGACTTCCAGAGGTCCCTTCCAACCTCAATGATTCTGCGAGTCCATGAAAAAGTATATTTACATACATTTTTTAAAGGGTCTGTATAAAAGGGAGACTAAGTGAAAGCTGGTTTTGTTGATTATAAGGGTTACATGTCACCGTTCAACAGTTACAGAAATAACTACATAGGTGAATGCCAGACATAAATTACAAAACAAAAGGTTTTATAACAAACAGTTATAGTTCTAATTATTCACATTTATTTGCATTACTTCACAGGTGGCCACTCTGCAGTTATACAATTAGAAGACATTTAAAATAATGTTTATATGTAGATTGTGGAGTGCAGAATTGGTTTTGTCCCCGTAAAAATCCTGTAATATTTTTTGCACAGTCCCACAATCCTCCCTCAAAAAAATCTCATAAACTTACTCTTTCCTGTAAGACCCATTCTGATAAGAAAAATAAAACATGATTATCACACATCATCAAAGAATCTGGCTGAACCTCTTCAAGGCTATATTTCAGTGGTTCCTGTAATAGCTCTTCTGATTTAAGATTTCTGGTCTTTGTTACTGTCTCTGCCAACTGTTGTTTGTTAGGGTTTGTGTATCTATGTGTTTAATTTATTGCCTCTCCTGTTTCTTTTCTTGTCTTTTTTTTTTTTTTAATGTTGAATAGGCACTAGTCAGCCTTACAAATAGCATTACAGAGGTACCTATTTTTCTCTAGTATCAAAATTTGAGTGATCAATTCTGTAAAAAAAATTTCTTTAAATACTTGGCCTTAATGTCTAATCACTAGGCTTCCTAGGAGAAACAAGAGCTCCAAAATTCAGTCCTTTATTTAAACTGCTGTTATCTGTTCTTTTGCAGGTATTTATTGGCCACTTCCTCTATGAGAAAGATTATTTCTGTGAATGGTGCTGAAAAAAATACATGTTTAGAACACCTGAAGACTCTGAAGCTGTGATTCTATGGTCACTCAAAGATAACCTAACTGCAGGCTACCACTGAAACATAAGGAATCTCCAACCTCTTCAAATCCTCCTCTAAACAGGATAGTATATACAGTTATCACACCTGCCTTTCCAAAGTATTACAGTCTTGCAGTCCAAAAAAGATTGGGAAATAATAGCATACTCAAACAACCTTCCACTGAATAATTGTTCACATGTATCCTCATTTCTGGCAAAACAAAGCCTGAAGATGGAGTAGGATCTGCTCTAGGTCCCATTTAGCACTAAGAATTCCAAGCCATCACTTATTCTCTCTATAGCACACATGAAACTCTCTGACAGCTGGAATAACATGTGTCTGTTGCCACTCTACATCTTAGCATCCTTCATTCTGATGATCCATCTCATCCTTATTAATCGTTTTTTTTCTTAATACTATTTTTTGTACTTCAATCGTGTACAGCCAATCATGACCTTTCCCTTTAGACCCCATTTATCCCGGGTAAGTTTAACTCTTATCCTCTGTGTCTGTAATAAGGTTTAGATCCCTATTCATTTTCGCTGTCTTCTCTAATTACCTGGTTTAGCTACATGTTCTGTGCCTACAGGGTCAGAATGCCCTGTAGGAGTCCAGATGGAGCTATCTCAATTGAGTAAGTATATATATTTTACATATATATATTGAAAAATATATATGTGTGTGTATATATATATGTATATCCGACCCCTCATATACTTGATGATACTCTTTTGTATATGGTTGCACGTTAGGCTATGGATTGCCAACAGCAAAAGTTGCCTTTTGGCTCCCAGCATCAGATAAAAATCATAGTGGTCAAATGAGATGAGTTACCGACCTGATCTTAAAAGAAAGAAACACACAGACATACACACAAACATCCCCCCACCCCCCCTCCAGCGCTAGTTCACAACTGCACTCTCAGTGCTAGCCCAGATGACTCCCACAGCCCTGATCCGCCCGTGTTTGCAGCAGGGAACTTTGCGTGAAGCTCTGGAGAAGCTGCAAGGGAAGCAGCTGCACACTTGGGGCAAGAGAATGCAGACTGCCCCATCCCACATGCTTCCACTGCACCAGGCAAGCCAGGCAGGAAAAAGGGAAGTCTGGCTTTCAGAATGGGTCTCCTCAATCCCGTTTGCTTCCAGACTCTGCTTTTGCATTCTGACCTCGCTTCAAATGGCCCAGCAGCTGCCTGGGATACAGCCCTGCACGCACACGATCTGCAGGACTCCCCATGGAAGACTGAGAGCAAGCGACAGAGAAGCACGGAGCCCAAATCCTGCCCAGTTCTGCTGATAGTCATGACATGATGCTAGGGCACAGCAACAGGCTGCTGGAATAGCAGAGGAGTCCTTACTCTTTCGAGGCAAGTTAGCAATCTCCCCATGCTGAGTGCCCATGATAAATCCTCTCCTTCCCCCTTCATGACAGTGCAACACAGGAAAGCTCTGTACTGGCAAAAAGGCTTCTTGAACTGGAAAACTGTGCACTTATCCCCATGCACCAGGTACAGTTTCTCTTGAAGGACCCGTAAGGTCCAAGGAAGCCCCACAGCTACCTGGGAAAACAGAACAAACCAAAAAAACCCTAGGTAATTCAACATTCATTTTGTCTGTGGTACATACTCCCTGTCTTTTTATCTGCTTTGTAATGCTGTTTTGTTTCTTCTCTGTTTGTTCTCATGTAGGCTACCTAAAAAGACACTGGGGGAACCAATAAAGTAATTTTAAGTCCTGAGCAGACCACAATATTTAGCTGGAAGCAAGTGAGTAGGGATGAGCCAGATTTACAGATCGTAAAGCAAAGACACGAGACATCTAGTCTGACCAATTCTGCAACACTGGCCACATACCAAACACTCTGCATCAACCCCTAACTTTCACCATCAAAGGACTCCAATGATGAAAATGCCACCGTATCTCTATTTAAATTGCTTTCATGGTTAATTATAGTCTCATCCCTAGTATGATTCACTTCCAACAATTCACTACCTTCCACAAAAATTAGCTCCCCGCACAACCCCTGCCTTTGATAAGGAAAGTTCCTTCTGCTCTAATAAATTTTACACCCTGTTTACTCCTGCCCTGTCCTCAAGGAAGACTCCTGGGATTTTCACTTTATGTGAAGGAATGCTGCTGTAAGCTTAGTTTCTGGCTGCAGAAGATGACTACGTTTAGATTCAAGATTTCTCTAACAGATTAAATATGTAGTATGTATTTATGTTAATAAAAGCATTACATTAATAGTACTGTACAAAGATACCACTAAATTACGTATTTAGTCTTTAGAGACTAAACATTTTTTGGTCAATTATGGAGCCATCACTACATATTTAAGCTATCGACAGCATGCTTAGCTTTATAATCTACTGAAAACAGTATTTAAATTCAGCATTAATCAAAGCCCACCTGTTAGCACAGAACTTTTGGTCAGCAGCATGGGATTGAACCAAAGCCTTTTACGAACAAGGGAAGGACTGCCACTAACTTTGGCTGCAAGATTGAAGCCAACAGTGCTAAACCTCAAATACAGCTTCCTAAAAGCAGGAATGGCCCATAGCTTTCCTGGCCCAATTGTATACTGTGATATTTATGTCAATGGTGAACAACAAATGCCTAGCCAAATTCCTCAGTCTTTATTCAGACACTAGAAGCTTTGTCAATATAAAGAGGATAGTTTTATTATACTGATACATGGCAGAATGATACTGTTGGGGTTCCCAAGTTACACATGAAGATAGCTATAGAAAGCAAATGCATACATTCCAGAGAGACCGTATTAAAAGAAGAAATTCTTTAGAAAATGAGGCAATGTACTAGGAACTTATTCATCCCTGTAAGAATGTAACAGAAGTTTTTCTTCCTACATTTCAGACTTCATTGTGACAAGCTGATCATGAACCAAATACACGTTTAAAATGGACAGTTAACAGACATGTTATATGATACCTAACAACACTAATTCTTCTAAATGATGAAGAGTAAAAATGCGCATGAAGAAAAACACTGCCAAAAATAGGAAAAAGAAAATGAAAAGAAGATTGCTAAAAAAACAGTTTATTAGACAACTCCACAATTTTGAAAGTGGGCAGTTTTGATTAAGAGTACCTGGGTTAAGAGAGAAAGTGAAGGAAAGCAATATATAATAAGTGGAGAAAGGTAAAACTGGCATTGATAAAGCACTGACAAATATGAGAAACTGATAAAGAGACCCGGTAAGGAATACCAAAACCAAAAATCAACCTAGAAGGCTGCAGATTTGTTGCTGTCCTGGAAGAGACCTTCCGGACCAGCATTTGCCATCACTGCCACCCACGTTACTCAACCATCCTCCTGCAGCAAGCGAACGCCAACGTGGGCCAAGAGCGGCGAGGGCCAGGGCGAGGGCCAGGGCGAGGGCCAGGGCGAGGGCCAGGGCGAGGGCCCCCCTCTCGACGCGGTCCAGTGCGGTCGGCCGCTCCCGGTGACTCTTCTGGCAACCCGGCACGCCCGCCCTCGTCTGGCTCCATTCCTCTCCGTGCCTGGTGAGGAACTGCCCCCCGCAGCACAGCCGCCGCCTCCGCCTCCGCCGCTCCCACAGGGCCAGCTGCCGCCCCCGGGCGCCGCTGAAGCCGCCGCGCAGGCCCGCCCTTCCCGGCGGCCCCTGCGCGCTTCCCAGTAGCCCGCGCGGCGTCGCGCGGCAGGATGATCCACGAGCTGCTGCTGGCGCTGAGCGGATACCCGGGGGCGGCCTTCACCTGGAGCAAGCGCGGCGGCCTGCAGGTACGGCCCGGCCCGCCTGGCCCCGCCCTCACCGCTGCTTCCCCCCCTCACCGCTGCTTCCCCCCCCTCACCGCTGCTTCCCCCCCCTCACCGCTGCTTCCCCCCTCAGGTGTCTCAGGAACTGCCGTTCCTGCACCCCAGCGAGACCAGCGTCCTGAACCGGCTCTGCCGCCTCGGCACCGACTACATCCGCTTCGCCGAATTCGTGGAGCAGTACACGGGACACGTACAGCAGCAGGTGGGGCCGTCGCGCCGCTCCGCTGCGTCTCCCGGGCAGAGCGCAGCGGGTGCCAGTCCGGCCGAGCTGCCCGGATGCGCGGGGCACATCAGCGCTGGCACGAACAAACGCTTTGCCGAGCAGAGCTCCAGAAAGCTCTGTGCGATGCAAATAAGGGAGGGCGCAGAACAGCGGGAGATGGACCAAATGTAAAATCTCATTCTTGGGGAAGCATGCTGTAATAATTTCTGGTCACTGCAGACTGGCCAGGGTTTGTGAACTGTACAGGATGCTCATCCCTATGTTGTAGTGAGTCCTCCTCGTGGTTTGTAAAGAGCTTTGAGATCCAAGAGGCATGCGTAAGTACAAAGAAGTACTGAAGTTACCAGTGGTTCCCAGCACTTGCATATGTTCACAGAAGAGCTAAATATAACTCTGCTCAAGTAACTCTCCGGGCACTTTCTGGTGGGCTAAGGTGCATTTCAACACGTTTGGACCACTGGCTGCCGGTGTAACGCTGCACAGAAACTCCATTACTCTTTAGACTGGCACTGGGGAGCTGATATAGATTTTGTTGTTTGGTTTCAGGACCATCATCCATCTCAGCAAAACCAGAGTGGATTACATGGCATTTATTTGCGAGCCTTCTGCACAGGTCTTGATTCAGTCCTGCAGCCATATCGACAGGCACTACTTGACCTAGAACAAGAGGTAAAGGAGAGAGACGTGGAACAAGAGGCTGTCCTGCTGCTGACAGATTGTGGAAAGTTGTCATTTCTGCAATTAATATGCTAAGTAATAGTAGCTAAAGAGGAGACAAGGTATTTTCCTTTCCACATCAGGGATGTCTTCCAAATTATTCCTGTGAGGTGCCATTGTAAATGACTCTTCATTCTAATAAGTATTAAGTCCCTTCCCTTCTACCTTCAATTCAGTAAGTGCCCCATCTGCCTCAGAGCCCAGTGCTGTCTCAGACTACAACTTCTGTTTTCAGTTGTAAAGGTTTTGATTAATCTCTGCTAGATTAGCAGCTGTCATATCTTGGGTACTGTCACGATCCAGTGGTTGTTATAGCCTAAAACGGGACACAGCCCAAAAATATGTGGAGGGAAAAAAAAAGCTGTGGGAACTAAAGGTTTGGAATATAGAGCCAAACGTGCTTTTTTACTTATCCATACCTTATTTTAATTTTCATTAATTGCTTTGTTGTTCTTACAGTTTCTGGCCGACCCACATCTTTCCATTTCACATGTTAATTATTCCTTGGACCAGGTATGTCATGTTAATAAACAGGTAGTGCTCTTTGGTTACTCTTATCACTCCTTGAGTCTAATAAGAAAGTGGGTGGGATAAATAAGGGTTAGTCTGTCACGTCATGCCATTTCTTTTTAATGCCTCTATATTTGTAGTCCCTTAATCATGCTCAGAGGATCACTTGCACTTTGACACAAAGCTTAGGCCCTCCACCTTGATCCTCACATATTCCTCACTGCCTGTGTTTAGCCTGAACTGCAGATGGAATATAGTAACTTCATGCATCTTGGTCCAGTGGAGGGAGGACATTCTTCCTAGAGATTTTCATGTCATGTTTCTAATTTGTGGGGAAAGCCAGATGATAGTTTCATTAAATTATTGTAATCAGCTGCTGTCCACACTAACTCAAGTATAGTTTTTCTCTCTGCCTTGCATAGCAACCCAATTCAATATTTTGCTCCTTGTTCTGCAGTTTCAGTTACTCTTCCCCTCTGTGATGGTCATGGTGGAACAGATCAAGACTCAGAAGGTACAGTAAAACTGTAGCTAGTTTCTCTTAACAAGTTTCCTCTTTAGCTGATAAAGTTCTTTCTGCCCTCATCCCAGACCTTTAATACTAGGAAAGCATGTGGTTTCAGTAATGGGTGCCCTATTCCTAGTGCTACTGTAAGTACTGAATAACTATTTTGCAAATCCATTTACACTGGATTTGACTTTTTCATTATCAGTATGATCTTTGATGACTTGCATTTTATAATCACAATACGTTTCATAGCATGAGGTGCTGCTGGTTGGAATTTCTTCTTTTCTGAGTCTGTTTTCTCCCACTGTCACCTGAAAAAAAAAAAAAAAAAAAAAAGGCAGAAACTAATGTTTTCAGAATCCAGAGATGCTTACTTTTTGTTAAGGGAAATTTTTGAGAGACGCTTGGGTGTAGAGCCACACATAGAAGGCCTCTTTCTTCACTACATGGAGTATGTTACATCTTTCTTTCTGTAAGACTTGTGCAGCTTGTTAAGGCATTTTCTTGTTAGTCGAAAGTGTAGTGTTTAAATGTCTGAAAAAGTCAGTACAGATCCAAATAACAGCCCTAGTCTAACCATGTTTTCTTTCTGCAGATTCATGGATGTCAGATATTGGAGACAGTCCACAAACATAGCTGTGGGGGGTTGCCTCCTGTTCGCAGTGCTCTTGAAAAGTATGTAGATACAGTAAAGCTATTATTTCATTCTTCTGTAGTAACTGGAGTTTGTGTCAAAGTGTTTATCTTGGGAAAACAGTACATGCAAAACAGGCTTGCATGATATAAAAGCAGGAGTAGCATGCAGGGAAAACTGTCACAGTCCCCATTATTTATCTAAAGCAGGCTTATCGCAGGAATTAAGGCTTTCTCCATACTTTGGACTTAGGGCTGAGGAAAGTTCAGACGCTATGTTTTTTCTTCTTTTGAGGTCTACATGAACTGTTTTGCATATGGTAGACCTGTTATTGTTTTTTGATCCTTCAAAAGGATAAATGTGACTGGGTGAGTGTTGCTAGGTTTGTATGTCCTTGGGGAGAAAGTCAGACTACTTAAAAGATAATTTGTGTTCATGCTGAAATGGTAATTGAGTAGAAACAGCAGGACTGGGAAGCCACTGCAAACTTACTTACACTTCTGGTATACTAGCAGATCTCTGTGGAGAAGCCACATACTCAGAGGATGTTCGTTTAGTTTAGCAAGTGATCGGTCCACCTTTCTCTGTTTAAAAAAAAAAAATTATAAAATTCCACATTAGGCATTTAGCACTTGCCATGTTGCCTGGCTGACTAACTGGACTTTCCAGAATGATGTACAATGAGGTTTTGATTACTGCGTGCAAAGGCCCCAAAGGTCTGTTTCTCTTGACCTCAGGATTCTGGCTGTGTGTCACGGAGTCATGTATAAGCAGCTCTCTGCCTGGATGCTGCATGGATTGCTACTAGACCAACATGAAGAGTTCTTTATCAAACAGGGCCCCTCTTCTGGGAATGTCCCTAGCCAACCCGAAGAAGATGACGATGACCTAGGAATTGGGGGACTTACAGGAAAACAGCTACGAGAACTGCAGGACCTGGTAAGACTGCAAGTCATAGCTTGGCATCCTTCGGTCCTTAGGGAACTAAAGAAGAAATATATTGTCTTCTGCTTCAGTGCGAGCTATGCTAGACTGGACATATATTGAGACCTGGTAGGATGACAAATCAACAGAATATTGTAATAGGTTGCAGCTAGGCATAAAGGACAGAGACATATCATTTGGCACATTTGGATAATCTTGGGGCAGAAAGCCCTATGGATGGAATCTGTGTAGACGCTGATGTCAAGTAATTGGAACTGCTGTACTCACCCTGCTCTTGACTGACTCTTTTCTGATTCCTTACGGTCAGCACTGTGATCTGCTCAACATAGGCATTGGTGGTAGCGTGAGCAATTGCAAGGGAAAGGGTGTGGGGAGCTTGGGTGTTGACTTGATTTGCACCCTTTCTATTGGCAGCTGGGTCAGGTACCTTTCTTGCACAAGGTTGTTGTGCAAATGTTACCTAACAGGGTAATACTACTGACATTACTGGGGACAAATGTGCTATGCGAGAGTCAAGAGGCTGCTAAGAATACGTCCAGGGTGCTAAGTTAAGCAAGGGAGCAACCTGCCAGTATACTGGTGAAATGCGGTAACTCGTCATGTAGATGGCATACCATTAGAGTGCCCTTGTGCAAAGCGGCTTTCTCAATGGAGTAATCTTCCACACTTTGTGCATCTGAATAGTGTTTGCATCAGGGACCAGTGAGGAGCAACTGCAACTCTAAATTCACACTATAGTTTACTGTGAGAAAACATTTCATGGGCACCCATGGTGTTAGTGTGCTGCATGCAACTTGGCTGTGAACACACAGAAGATTCACTGCCGAAACACCCTGCGTTGCATACTAATTAAGTGCCCTATACAGTCTCTGCTGAGGACAGACTACACACAGGCAAAAACAAGGGAAAACTTTAAAAGGCAGTTAATGAAAAATCTATTATTTCACTATATCGGATATAAGAAGGATGCGAAAATTGATGAGTCTTCTAGATCCATGGTGGAAAATGTAGGCATTAAGAAGATGACACCAAGAGAGCCTAATTAACTCTTTTCTTCAGTATTATTGACTAACAGTATTGGCAATTCTTCAGTCAGAGAGTAAAATAAGAAATCCTGAGTGTTGATGGGATAGGCTGATAAAATACTTTCCTCATCTAAAAGTGTCAGAAGAATCTTAAGAAAAGAATTGCCAAGCTGTTAACGTCAGTATACAAACTCGTACTGAACTGTCCTATTAAAATGAAGAATTCTGTAGATGGCAAATGTTCTCAAAAATTTGTTAGCACGGTGTTTTTTTGGATTATGGACTAATGAACCCAATTCTCCAATAACATGAAAGCCAAATGAAATAATGAGTATTGCTTCTGTGAAGGAAAATCTTGCCACTGTACTTGGAGTTCTTTATTAATACATTTAGAAAAAAGTTAATAACTTACTGTAGTGTTTTAAACACCTTTGCAGGAACTGAGAAAATTGCCTAATTTATGCTAGCAAGCTTTCAGATCTTTAATCTATTTGCTTACTAGTGGAGGTGTTTACATTTGGCCCGTTATCACAAGTGTTCTGGCAGTGTTAAAACATATAGGAATGGGTGTAGGGGAGGATTATTTTGGTAATGCTAATTAACATTGTTATGGCTGAAAAAACCTAATGTAATGCAGTTGCAACAAAAATACCTTTTGCTGCTTTGGGAGAGCCAATTTGCTGCTATTCCACACAGGTTTAGCTTCTCCTTTTCCCGCTTTTGCTCCCCTCTCTGATGAAAGCAACATCTTCTCTAGGGAGATCGGCTAGTGTACCTGAAGTATAAAGAAGTTTGCAGGCTTACTTAAATGATGCAAATCAGTTTGCTACCTTTCTGCTTACTTCCAATGTACTTGGATTCCCCCTCTCTCACACACACACCCCTTTATACACCTTTTCTATCTGGTTTTCTCACACTTTTTTTGCTTGATTTCTTTTCCCTGGGGTCTTTGACAGCGCTTGATTGAGGAGGAGAACATGTTAGCTCCATCTCTAAAACAGTTTTCTCTGCGAGTAGAAATGCTGCCTTCATACATTCCTGTGCGGGTTGCTGAGAAAATCCTCTTTGTGGGAGAATCTGTACAGATGTTTGAGAATCAAAATGTTAACCTGACTAGAAAAGGTAAGGAACATCTTTCTTGCGGCCTTTGCTCAGTTATGAGTCACTGACAGGTATCTTCCAAAATGCTGTGTTAACAAATGCCTCAACAGTCATTGACTATTGGCTGATACTCTTCAGAACATATGGATGGTTGTGCCAGGACAGAGCAGTGGTCCCAGTGTTCTGCTTCTGATTGATTCCAAGGGAGCGGTATAAGAACAGGATGAGTAAATAATAACACTTTCCAAACATAGTCTCCAAGTTTCCAGCAACAAGTCAGCATGTGATTTGCTCTGGATAAATAAAGCGATTGCAAAGGTCGTGTTTCCTTTTCAGTTTGCATCCCTGTCCCTGAAGGGTGCAGACAGACACGACGGCACATCTTGCTCTCAGTGTATATGTTGCAGAATGTTATCATAGGATTAAAACGCATCCACAAACGTAAGAGATTCATTGCAAGGTGGTCCCAAAGGTCGCTGTGGAAGACAAATGATCAAGATTGGAGCCTTTAAGACAGCAAGATAGAGACAATTCCAGCTGATGGTTCTCTTTGAGAGCCTGATAAGTTTACATTGGAGGTGGTTTTGGAAATATATTCCTACACCAATTGGGGAGGACTGCTGTGGAGGCTCTATCTTGAGCTTGTCTATGCAAAAGTACTCAAATGACTTGAGTGACATTGCAGAGAACAAAGGACCAATTGAATCGGACTGTTTTATTGCCTTAGGAGAAGCGAGGTGAAAAGAAATTGGTCTTCTAGCTTAGCTGATTTAAAAAAAAAAAAAATCCCCAAGTTCAAGCAGTGGGATAGATTTGAAAGGGGTGGGGGTAGGTGGAGACCAACTGGTTAATGTGGCAGAAAAGTTGTGGGTTCAAAGATCTAGCTCAGTCCTAGGAAAAGGGCTGTTAATGGCAATCATTTACATAGAAAATATTTTGGGTTTTTACTGATACCACAGCACTGCCATGTCAAGTGTCTATACTGTAACTGTACTTGCAATAGTAATCTTGTACCTTGGTACTTGTACTCTGAGGCCTCCTCAACTTCACATTCCTCGCCAGACCTGAGACGGTGCTGCCTGGACAGCCTTTCTGCCCCACTGTGCTGGAAGGGGTCTGCACGTCTCCAAATGGTGTTCCTTTTTATTGTCCAAAACACTTTTCTCATTGCTGCACAGGCTCCATCCTAAAAAACCAGGAGGACACTTTTGCAGCAGAGCTACATCGACTCAAGCAGCAACCGCTCTTTAGTTTGGTGGACTTTGAATCAGTGGTTGACTGGATACGGAGCACTGTTGCTGAGGTAAGGATCCTAGGAAGGATAACTACCATAGAGGCTGAGGAGCTCTTCAGTTTTGTGAATGACTAGGAGAAGAAAGGGGCTCTTTAGAATCAGTGATTGAACAAGCGTGTGAACGCTGCAGGTAGCTTTCACGTTCTTATGGGGCTCAGAGCTTCATGTTACCCCAACTTCTACTGATAAAAAGGATGTTAACAAATACTATTCACTTTCATGGGGGAAAGAAGGGATTTTTTTTTTTTTTTTTTTTTTTTTTAATTTCACTTTCCACGACTTCAGAACTTTTCATCATGCTTTCAGCATAGTAGATGCCATCTCACTGGACAAATTCTTTGCTTTGGCAATTTTTAATCTTCTTTTAATTTGCAGGGGGGGAACCTGAGAAGATGGGGAGGTTAGAGAAGTGAGAACAAAGCTAGAGTGGAACTGATTTCATAAGAATATTGCTTATTTTCTGTCATGGGTCTTCATGTTTCTCAGGCAGAGTTTCTTGCTGGTATACATCAAGACCGTTCTAACTAGTAGCATGGGCTGCCTACACACAGGATTCTTAGTGCATTCTCTTGTGCTTTATATAGCATTTTATATAGGTGCTTTTTTGTATGCATCACAAGTATTTTAAGACAGCTACTGTTCTCACTGAATGGGTTTAGATGAATCTAAGGGGAGGTTTCTTTTGGTTTGTTTGTTTTTTGTTTCCTCACTAGCATCTTTGGAAACTGATGGTGGAGGAATCAGATTTACTAGGACAACTGAAGGTAATGTAACTGCTAGCTTGTTTTTGCTAAAGCAGCTTAAAATTTTTTTTTTTCTTTCTTTCTTTTTTTAATGGCTCTTTCCCATTAAATACTTTACTGTCTTAGATTCTGCACTTTCTTCTTTTAGGTAAAGCTGTTTTCATTTTCGAGGTCTCAAGAATGAGCACAGAGTGATAGAACTTGGTCAGAGACAGAGTTAGAGGGGTATGTGTATGTGGTTTTGTGGTTTGCATCTTGAAGCAAACACAGTATAGACTTTTTGGGCACTGGATGAAATTCATAGCTCTCCAGCTGTGTTTTGAAATGGCAGAAGTTGTCCAAGCAATAATAAAAATGGATGCTATCAGCTAGGATGCTTAAAATTTCTGCTCAGTTTTTGATATGCTTATATATAAAAAAATGTATCTCCACAGATTATAAAAGACTTTTACCTTTTGGGAAGAGGTGAGCTGTTTCAGGCCTTCATTGACACTGCACAGCACATGTTAAAAACACCACCTACGGCTGTAACTGAACATGGTGAGTGTTGCTTATTCACTTACCAAACTGTCCTCACTGTGGTATAGCAGGAAAATGGTTAGCCACATCCAGTGCAGAAGAGCTCTATCTTATCCTCTAGGTGTTGTCGTTAAGTTTTGAAAGAACAGCACTTGTGAATTAGAATGTCTCACAGAGTGGGTGAAAATAAAATCTCAGAAACTTTCAGGTGGCAGGTTTCTCTCCATATTTGAAACTGGAATTAAATGAAAATAGTGGAAATAGCGTGTCAGTGTTGTCTTTTATGGCCCAGCATAAATAATTAATGGGTGCAAAATTAGCACTAGCTGTATCATCTTGTGCCAATATCTGTGCTCTCTTGTTGTCAGATGTCAACGTTGCATTTCAGCAGTCTGCTCATAAGGTACTGTTAGATGATGACAACCTTCTTCCTCTGCTTCATTTAACCATTGAGTATCACGGAAAGGAGCATAAAGGTATCCACTTGCATTTTTAGTAGTGAGTTAAGAGGGGAGTTGATGACCTTGTTTTCAAGTCCTATTACTTGCCCTTCTTTGAAGTTAAATATTAACTTCGTTCCCTTTGCGGCCCTATGTGATGGCCTAGCCTGCTTTGGCTCTTCTTATTCTGTTCTTTCCCCTTTTCTTCCTTGCCGTGGTTGTCTTGACTGAGAAGATGACTTAATTCAGCACCTCATTTGTTTTCAGATACTTCTCAGACTCGTGAAGGGCCTTCCCGGGAGTTATCTCCACGTGAAGCCCCTGCATCTGGATGGGCAGCTCTGGGCCTTTCTTACAAAGTTCAATGGCCACTGCACATTCTCTTTACTCCTGCTGTTCTGGAGAAGTAAGTACTAGGTATGGTCTTTGTATGTTCATCTATAGGTTCCCTGATCTCAGGCGCTCACTAATGCGTTGGGGTTTTTTTCCTCTCTGTGGAGAGAAAGGTAGAGCTATAATACTTTAGCTTGCTCCTTGAACCTTAAAATGACTCCGCTTATTCATATTGAGGGTACTTGTTGTAATGACGGTAAGACCTGCAAGATCCTGACAGATCTGCACTATTCTACGAACAGTGCTACTTTGACAAAACATCGTCAGCTCTTCCCTCCTTACAGTGAAATTAACTTCGTATTTTTTAGGTCAGTAACCAATACAAGCAGAAATCTGTTACTCTGAGATGGGCCATCACCTGACCTACCCTGTCTGTTGGCAGGCAGCCACCTCCTGTTTCTTTTTCCAGTCTTGCATTGTTATGTTCTCCAGTACCTGCACCCAAGGAAGATTTTAATCTTAAACAATTTTGTATTTTTTGACTGTAGGTACAATGTTGTGTTCAAATACCTGCTGAGTGTGCGACGAGTCCAGGCTGAGCTACAGCACTGCTGGGCTCTCCAGATGCAACGCAAACACCTGAAATCTAACAGAACTGATGCCATCAAGTGGCGTCTGAGGGATCACATGGCTTTCCTTGTGGACAATCTTCAGTATTATCTGCAGGTCAGGATTATAGAGAAAGGTAAACTGTATCAGTTAATCAGGAATGGGCAGAAATTCACAGAGGGAGCACTGAAGTCCTGTCTTTCAGGGTTCAGATTCTTTGTACCTTAAGGAAATCAGGATTTCCTTTGGAACAAGTCCAGAACTTTCTCCGAGCTCCCAAACTTAGTGTGACAATTGTAAAGCTTTTGGACTTTTGAATCAGTGAGTGTTACTGAAAATGCAGGAGTTCTGGCTCTCTAGTGCTACTAAGCATTTGTGAGAAGCCACAGTCATCTCTGAAGTAGCATCATTAAGATACCATCCTGGCTTCTTCCTTTGCCCCTTTAAGTGAACTCCAGTTTGAGTTAAGTGACAAGTTGTTTTGGTTTTTTTGTTGGTTTTGGTTTGTTTGTTTGTTTGTTTTTAAGAATTGAAAGAAGCCATATTCTGACCATTTGAAGTAAAAAAGAGACTTTTCAAATGTAAAGACCAGGTACTAGTAGCATGATTTTGTGAGAATTACATACTGTTTTGTAATTGCCATAACAGCTGAATTGAGGGGGCCTGGCTTTCTAGATTCCCAGAGTAATCTGGCTGAGCTTTTGCACTGCAGCCTTTGCCCTGAGATTCCAGATAGTATCTCCCAGTGTAAAATTCAGAGATGACTACAATCAAATACCTTTGTTTACATGCTAGCTATGTACTTTTTCAATAGTTAATCTTAAAGAAAGTGACATTTCCCTTTCTACTTAGATAATACTTAGGCATCAAAAATTGTTCCCCCCCCGCCATTATGTACTACTGTTTTATGTAATTCCCCGTTCAGGAGGCAGAGAGAAGGTGATCCTCAGCCTCTAAGGTAAGAGTAGCAATAAGGAGAGTAAGTTTCTTACACAAAACTTCTGGCTCGTCTGAAGTACTCCCATTCCTCAAGATACTAATGAGATTTCTTTACATATCCATCAGGTGGATGTACTGGAATCTCAGTTCTCACAGCTTCTGCAGCAGATAAATGCCACGCGAGATTTTGAGAGTATACGATTGGCTCATGATCATTTCTTAAGTAATCTGTTGGCTCAGTCTTTCATCCTCCTAAAACCTGTAAGTAGGTCTTGTTTTCACCTTTTTCTACAAATTCTCCAACTGCCCTAAGAAACACACCTTTTTGAATAGATATGACAAACCATCTCTTTTAAAACAGATCAGTGATAATCTCCTGCAGAGCACAGACTACAATTCTAGGAATAAAGCAGGTATAAACTAGAACAGGTAATTGAATTAAGATCACTTACTTTACAGTTGGTGAGTGTAGATGCTGCATTCCTGGCAATTTTAAATCAAAATTATTCCAGTGTTCAGTTAACCTTATTAACCTAAATTTTGTTGCTGTATTTTTCTCAGAGGCAATTTTATTAAAGTAGTACTAATTAGCATAGTGCTGGGAACTGTATTCCGGAGGGACTCATTCTGAAATGCATTAGATTAGGAAAAATTCCCTCTCTTACTTTAGAGGATAAAAATAGTTGAGATGTTCCTGAGAGGACTTTTAGGGTGTTTTATTGTTGTCTTAGTAAAAAATATGTTACAGTGTTGCCAGTATTTTTATTAAACATGTAGCCTCACAAAAACATTCCCAAAGAAGGTTGGTATCAATGAAACACAGTGATGCTGCAGGTCTTGTCTGTTTCATTATTTTGCTCAGTCTATGAGGCTATAGCATGAAGGTGGCAGAATACTAATTATCCAGTCTGAAACTTTTTAAGTGTTCCAGTAGTTAAGTTTGTGAGGCATTTGGGCTTTCTTAACACTCTTGAATGCAAGTTACCTTGACCAACTGATACAAAAGAAATTCCAAGTTTTGTGAACAGTGAAACCAAGGCCTTGAACCACAGCTCTTGCTGTTCTTTATTCTTCCTTCTCAATCCTGATGCTGCAATGATGGCCTGCTGGTTGGATAGGGAAGCCAATGTTCAACTTCTGTGCCTATGTGGATGGCTCATGCCAATCGCTGTTTTCCCAGTAACATCTGCAAAAGGTTGGGGGTGGGGGGAGAAAGATGCAGCATAATATTTAAGTGCTTTTCCCGTAGAAAACCTTACAAAAATGCTACAGGTGCTTTAACATCTTCCTTACTGATTGAAAAACATGGTATCAGCAACATCTTGATTATGAATGCTGCAACTTTCCAGGTACTAAGAACAGCTTTCTCTGGGTTTGAACTCTGCTTAAACTACTATCTTGTACTTTTTATTCCGTGCAGGTTTTCCACTGCTTAAATGAAATTCTGGATCTTTGTCATAGTTTTTGTTCTCTGGTCAGTCAGAATCTGGGCCCATTAGATGAACGGGGAGCTGCACAACTCAGTATTTTGGTGAAGGTGAATCTATGTTTATATGGACCTGTTCTTTTCCTATGGAAACATTTGCCTAAGCAGTCATCTTGGCTTTAACAGCTGTAGAACAGAAGTGAGTTTAAGCTGAGACTTTCTATATGAGCACTTGCAATGATTTTAATTAATCAACCGTTCCCGAGTCAAAAATGCTATGTGCACAGAGAGGAGGAAGGTGCGCTGATATGCAGAAATTACCCTATTGGAATAGAAAGGTGGATATCAGCCTGTGCCTCTACCCCTCCTTTTGGATACCTAACACCAACTAATTCTTGTGGCTGACAGCTTACCTTATACTGGACCACAAGCATCACTTCTCTTGCAGTGATTCTTTTCTTCAAGCTGTTAAAGGATTGTTTAGGCAGGAACAGAGATGAAAGGCTTGCTTGCTTTCTTTCTCTCAAGAGAGTGCCCAGAACTGACTGACTTCTAATTTGTAGGGATTCAGTCGTCAGTCATCACTTCTCTTCAAGATTCTCTCTAGTGTTCGCAACCATCAGATAAACTCTGACTTAGCTCAACTGCTGCTACGCTTGGATTATAACAAATACTACACCCAGGCTGGAGGAACCTTGGGCAGGTAGGAATATCTTCAGGATTCCTTGTAGCATTATCCTGAGGTACTTGAAGTACAAAGTGATGTAAATGATCATAAGTAATTTTTATTGATTGATTAAGCCAAAATAATTAGAAGCAAAGTGTATACTGTATACTATAACAGAAAAGTAACAAACCAGCATGAGTTAATTTTTGGTTTTCATATGTTTTCTCCTCTCCAAGTTTGTTTTGGCATGAAGTTGAACTAGTTGCTAGCTCATATTGGCTGAAAAATGAAGATGTGGGTTGATAAAGGGAGTTCCTTTCAACATGTAGTTAATATTGTACCCTTCTCTTGCAGTTTTGGGGTTTAAGCACTAAGACCTTTTCTTCAGGCTGTGACCAACAACGTGTCAAGCAGCAGAGACTGGTGCTCTTGGAGAGTTTGCACTCAACTGAATTTTTCTTTGTAGCTGCCTCTTGCCTAGTGAACCACTGTTTCAGAAGGAATTGGCAGGAACTGCCCCTTATGTGAGGCTGCCCAGTGATTGCAGAAAGCTACTCCCTTTTTTCTAAACTAGTAAAAACATGCTTTCTGCAGCCCTGCATATACTTATAAATGCTTCTAGGGAGGCAGTCTGTGCCTCTTCAGAAAGTGCAAAAGCAACAAGAATTACGGTGTCTTGACTCTTCAGCTGGACTATGATCCTTTGCAAGTTGGAGTATGGACGAAGTAGTCTATTGTTCTTGACTATGAATGAAGTTTTGGCTGTATTCAGAAGTTCCACTTGTGCAGTAAACTGATTTACAGTACACAATGTCTGCTAATCAAATACATACCTCCAGGTAAATGAAACGGCTGCAATAGCAGTTTGAGGTAAAAGGGGAGGAAAGATGGAATAGATTTTAAGAATCTCTTCTCATACAGTGCACTGTTCTAGCATATCTGTATAGATAAAGGAGCCACTAGTGATGTCACATGCTTTCTCTATAAAACTTAATACATTTTGTGTGCTAAAATTACGCACATCAAGACAGAAGTAGGAGCTTTGCCCTATTCAAAGTACAAAGCTCCCTCTGCTGGCAGAAGGGTGTGCTAGAACTAAGACTAAGGAGAAACTTAACTAGGATGCCAGCTCTAAATGTACTGTTTTCATTCAAGACGATTTAGAATGCTACTAGTGACTACCCTACTGAGCCAAAATAAAACCATCTTGCCATGCAATTATGTGGAATATTGTCAATGTCTGCACCCAAGTGCAAAAGGACTAGAGTGGCACAGCATCCTATTTCAATGAAAAGCAGTATCTGGCAGGAACTTCTTGCATGTTACTAAGATTTCCTAGCTTTGCGATAACAAACAGACTATCTTGCCATAAGTCCATTTGGATGAGTGGCAGAAGAGAGCCCTCCAGTCCATCACTAGGGTGTAGTATCACGTTTCCCAGTCTGAACACAAAGGCTGCCAGGACACCAGCTTTCCCCTCAAAGGGTTGGTATTTTCACAGTATCCGAAGCAGCAGCTCTCGAGAAAGTTACGTGTCCTTGGGGGAAAAAAAATCTTCTCTGCTCACTCAGAAAGACACAGTAACAACAGACAGCAAGTATAAGGCCTGGCATCTTCAATGCACTACAGCTGTTCATGGTAAGACTGTGCCTGATGCAAATTTTAAAATCCTGTGACCATGAAAAAAACTAGAAAACTGGAGAAAGGGTGTTGAAGTTTAGATGTAGGATTTACAGACCAACACAGTCAGAAGGTGACTGAGCTAGGAAGTGATAGGGGAAAAAAAATGTGCATCAAAAAAACCCTCACACTTTTGAAGCAGGGGACTAAAGACTCTGTATGAGGCTGGATGGAGGCCTGGGTATACCTCTAGTCTATAGCATTGTTAGACCGAAGAGCTGTTGAACTTGGCTATTGCCTTTATGCCAGTTGACCGCTAAGATAAAGTGCCTCGCTGTGAACACAGCAGCTCAGAAGCAGATGATCTACCCCATAACCATTTAAACAAAGATGCACAGCACTTACATACTCTTTGCACCTCAATCTCCCAGCCGTTTAGTTGTCCTAGGTCCCTGTGTCGGTATCTCTACTTGGGTAGTGCCAGTCTGCACTAAGGCAGGTTAACACCTATATAGTCACAACAGGAAAAAAAGAGAAGTAGCCAAAACAAAATGGCACTTTGTCCTAGAAATTCTTACCAGTCACTTCAGCAACATCTTGATGAAATTCATGGAAAATAACAACAGCAAGCTGGAGGAGTACACAATGTGCTATTCTTCCAGCAAACAGAAGTGGTGCTGCCGCTGCCCTGAACTTGGTCATGGGGTATTCACTTCTGTAAGTATAGGCTGCCAGCTGTGAACACCTTTCCCTTCCTTTATAATTGACTTTGTGTTGAGGTCAGCCTTTACGGAAAGTAAAATATTAGTGCTATTCAGCTCAGAGAAATGTAAGCATTTCTCTTCTCTCTGCCCTCCTTCTCTGGAGGCATGGCCCTGGAATAAGTTCAGATAAACGAGGAGTCTCAGCAGCTACCACAAGAGATTGAACATTTATTTCATCATAAAAGTCCAGCAGATAAAACTATATACAGTAATCCATGCACACTGTCCAATTACACAAACATTTAAAACCTGATTAAAACACAGTCTGCACAACAGTGGGACAGCAGGCCGAAGTTTTAGTTTAGTGGGAGACATAGTCATGTTTATATTTTGGATGCTTGTTGTAGCCTACTCTCTCCCCAGCAATAAGGCTCTGGATCACCCACTCCTGCGAGACAACAGGCAGCCGTAAAGCTTCTGCACACTTCAAGACACCAGCTGGGCAGGAAAAATCAGTCACCACCACGTCATAAACACCCAAAGCAATATCTGCACAGGAGGAAAGACAGGCATCTGTCAGGTGAAAGAAAGAAAAAGGATCATCTCTGCAGCAGAAGATCAGTGTGTTTCACCACTATGAATCTCTCTTCCCTGTCCTCTCATTCCTAGCCAGTGAATTCTTTGTAAAACTTAAGACATGCTCTACAGCAACACTGCACCTTTCAAGTAAAAGATTCCCTCTAGTCCAGATAGAAATTAACAGAAAACGAGTAGCCAACATTACAGGCAGGACTAGATAACCATGAGTCCTGACCTCGGGCTGTGAGTACTAGGGCCTACATCCCATATGGAGAGGGAGAGACAGCTGAGTTCAGAAGGAAAAGGAAGCACAATTTTAGTAGCCTACAGAAGGTCCCGGAGCAACTTTGGCCTATTTCTCCCTTTCAACATAGGCTGGAAGCTGACAGCTTGAGTCCTGAATTGCTGCAGCATCTCCTTCTCTGGAAGGTAGGTCTTCTGGATGTAATCTTCTAGACTGCATTCAAGCAGAGAGCTAGTGTCTGCACTTTGCCTTCCTTTATGCTTATAGACAACCTTGTAAGCCATCCTAAATGGTTTTAAACCATACTAGAGACCACAGTGGCATGGGATGCCCAACTACTAGGCTTGAGAAACTGTCCAATGAGTACCTTTGTTGTGAGCATTTGAGTAATGCTGTTTAACAGATGCTGCTCCCCCCGTCATGAGGATTTCGGACCACAGATCTAGGAAGTTCTGCTGCTGGTCTGACACCAGGAGAACCTTCAGGTTATGGAATGGGTTTTCTCGTGGGTGCCTGTAGAATAAAGAAGAGAAATGCAGACTGCTAAAAATATCTAGTAGTCTGAGACTTTATTTGAGGACCATTGTCTACTTCTTCTAGTCACCTGATTGGCTCCCATATTGGTTCTTTGAGTATCTTGCATAGAATGACCTGCTCTCTTACCACCCCTCCTGAAATACTTGGAACAATTATCCTCTGTTTATAGATAGTAAAACAGAGCTAGACAACATTGGTGGGGTGTGTGTGCAGCAGCCTAAATCCAAAGTTAGGCTAAGGTCCTCCTTAATCCTGAACCACCTTTTCTGCGCATATCCAAAATGCCTCCGCTTTGACAGGGCTGAGCAGGCAGGCATCAGTCTCCTGCCCAAGAGCCCACAGATTTACAAACTGCTTTTGTCCGCCCCTCACCTTGCCTGAGGAGTCTGACCTGACAGTTGCTCTCTCAGAACAGACCTATTGGATTAGACTCCATAGAAAATGCAGAAGCTGGCTTCAAAATGTACCACAGGAAAAGGAAATTGCAGTAGTATTGCTCTCCTTTATCCATTTCTGAGCAATTAGAGAAGTGAGCCAAGTGTGTGGGAAGCCTTGCCTGAATTCAGTCTTCCTTATGAGGAGACTCTTTTGTGTATATAGCACCCTTGGCATTAGAGGTCACTGTAAATCCAAGGAAAGAGATGGAAGTGCTGTTCCTACATGGAAGAGAAAGCATGGGGAGCAGTACTAGGGACACCTTCAGTACCTGTAGTATTCAAGAGCCTCCCAAGCATAACATTCTCTCTGATTAAAAACTCAGTCTGTGGACTTAGATCATGGTTATCTGGCACTTACCATTCTAGCAATTTTTGCTCCTGGAGGCTATAACCAGCTGGCAAAAGGTAATTCCGATAATTTTGAAGCTGGTTAGCATGACAGCTATCATGGACCCAGATATGAGACACACAAGGGATCCCTCTGGCAAGGCACAGCAAGTATTTCCGAGTTCGACAATGCTGGTCCGCAATTAAAAGACACTGATATGCTGCATTACACTTCAGGGGAGATAAAAAGACATGGGGGAGATAAAAAGACATGTAAACAGGAGACAGTGCTTGCAAAAAAACCCAGAAGTTATCCTGCTGCTAAACACTTTAAAGAAGAAAACAACTGAAACTCTGATTTTCACAGCCATACTATGTGAAAGGTGAATTAGATAAACAGATTCTGAAATCAGGAGTACCTGTAATAATCACCTATTCCAAGCTATGCAGTTCACAGGCAAAAACTCTGCCTAGTAGTTTCTGTATCATAACTATCTCTTCCAGTTCAGACAAAGGAGAAGATTAATCTTTTAGTTTGAGACTCAGTAAGTCACTAGAGAAGACTCTGCATTCTCGGGCAAGATGCTCCAAGAACAATTTACCCTCTCTATTAAAAATCTAAATTTAAGTAAAAGTGAAGTTGTCCAAGTAGATCTGGTAAGTGAAGAGTGAAGAGCTTCACCTCTAAGTGTTCTGAGGCACAGACCTGTGGTGAAACCACATCTGGAGTATTGCATCCACTTCTAGGTTCCGCAGTATGACAAAAACACAAGACATACTGGAGCGGGCCCAGCCAAGGGCCACTAAGATATCTAGGCATTGGAGCATGTGACATACAAGAAGAGGCTGAGAGCGCTGAGCTTGTTTAAGCTCAAGAAGGGAAGGCTTGGGCGGTCTTATCAATACATATTCATGACTGATAGGAGGGTGTACAAAAGATGGAGCCAGAGTCTTCTTGGCTCTATCTACTAAAAGAACAAGAAGCAACAGGTACAAATTGAAATACAGGAAATTTTTTTTTTTTTTTTTTTTAAATTGGGGGTGGTCAAACACGGGATCAAGTTGCCCAGAGAGGTTGTGGAGTTTCCGTCCTTGAGGATACTCAAAACCCAAGTGGACAAGGACCTACGCAATCTGCTCTATTTGATCCTGCTTTCAGCAGGGGGGGTGGACAAGATGAGCTATAGGAATTCCTTCCAATCCCAACTGTTCTGCGACTATCGTTCTAGATTAATAAGCGAGCCCTTACCTGGGTTTCATTGAAGTCTTCCAGGATATAGCCAGCTCCTGCTCGCAGCTGCTGTGCTATGTAATGTTTGTCGTATGGAGTCATCTCTAAAAATTCTACAGCAGAAACAGAAAGTTCAATTTTTGGCTATAATCTATCTGCTTATGTCCATACACTCCTCAGTCTACAGAGCCCTCATCCATTCCAGTAAGGGACCCCAGCCTTTCTCCCAAGAATATCTGGAGAAAACCCTTGGAAGAG
>JAYKAV010000456.1:1853468-1885695 GCA_035582835.1 Phoebastria nigripes | reverse complement strand
AAGGAAAAAAAAAGGAAGGAAGGGAAGAAAAAAAAAAAAGAAGGAAGGAAAAAGGCAGCGGAAAGGGAAGCACAGCACTGGCCAAACTAGCCAAGTGAGCACCTTGTCACTTTTTTCATGCTGTAGTTCATTCCATGAAACGTGACCCTAGCAAAGGCAAACTGAAGCAACCCATTAATGCTTTCCAGTCCTATGTTTCCCAGTACTATCCCTTATCTCTCAAAACCTTCCTTCTCATATTATACTATTCTGAGACTGCTGATCTCACTAATTTTCACACCTTTCTTAACTTGCTGAACAGCCCTATGATCATCAACGTTTGCCACATTTCAGGCTGTAAATTCTCTAGAACAGAGACTGAGTCTTAGGTCCTTTCTCCAAAGGATTAAAGAGCAAAAGGGTAAAACAAGCACTCACACAAATGCCTGATTAGACAATATCCAGCGTTTTTCCTAAAGCCACAGCATTCCACTTGGAAGTGCAATGGGTAAGATTTGCCTCACCTTCTTCCTCCTCACTACTCCCTGCGGGACCATCTGATGGCTTCTGGTGATTGACCAATTTGTCACTGGGTGTTGCCATGGTGAGGAGAAAGGCATAGCCCAAAAAGAGGGTCTTATTGTGGGGCAAGGGTCCATGATGGTCCTCCAGTACTGGGGGATCTACAGCATCTACACCTTCACAGGTGCTTACAAACTCTCCGGCTCTCACAGCCCCTGCAGAGAGACAGAAGTACCATGAGTCTCAAAAGTCAGGTTCAGCACAAAGACCCTGGGTAAGACTTGGGATATGTCCAACTTCGGTTATTTTACTGGAGGAGACGAGGCAGGATTGGGTTAGGATTACACTAAGATAGGTAGGGATCTTTTAGCCTTCTGGTTGCAAAGAATCTTCAAATCAAAACCTGAGTAACTAATGGGACAATGTTCGCCAGTCTATCAATATCCTGAAACAACACTTACTGCTGTGAAGGGTCCCTTTAACAGCTAGGCATTTCAGGACTGACTAAACAGTTAAGAAAAGAGCTAAGAAAGGATAGAGGCAAATCACAACATTAAGGTCAGAACATTTCTAAAAGGCAGAACTGAAAAGATGGCAAGTAAGTACTCAGACGATGCTAAAAATACCTCTGGCTGCTGAATGCATCCAGGGAGAATCAGTCTCAAATCCTGCAGGGCAAACAAGCAATCTCATCTACTTTTTGCTTATGGGAAATGGAAAGATCAACTACAGAAATACCAGGGAGGAAAAAAATAGCTGAATGCAAGTTTAAGAGCAGAAAATAAGGTTCTCACCAGGCTTTATCATTGCTGACTTGCGGCCACGTTTAGCTGGGGATCTCTCATCTTCAGAAGCAACGAGTTTCCTTTTCCCAGATAGTGTGCCTGGTGGGATACGTGGACTCTCCTGCCCTTTACGAGTGGGAGTTGTGCTGCTGCTGGAAGTGCTGGGTGAACCAAGGTTACTACGTCGCTTCCGTTTCCCCTCCACAAGATTATCTGTAACATAGTATGCAGAGATTAGTCCCTGGCTGTCACCTAACTCCATGAGCTTTCACCCTACCTATATGTACAGAGGTGGCTAAACTCAATAGTACCTAGCAGGTACACACTACCACCCTCTGACAGAGAAGAGCAAGAGAAAAAAAAAAAAAGATATCTCGCTTGTGTATCTTTCTTCTCAAGCCCTGTACCCTGCCTGTCTCTCTTCCTCCCAGTACTGCTGAAGAGTTTGTATCATAGCAGCCATCCACCAAGTGTAAATGAGCACAGCAAGCATCACTGTCCTAGAAGCAGGCCACTCTCCACAAACCAGTCAATACCACCAAGTCTCTGAGCAAGACACAAAACAAGAAAAGTATCTCAAAGATCCCGCTATAAAGTATGAAAAGCATTGCTGAATACCCAGAAAGATTTAAACATGGGTAATTCAGATCAGGAACTAGAAGCATCTCAAAGGCACAAGACGCAGAACAGCAAAGCCAGCAGCTCAACAGCACCTCCCCTTACCGAGACTGATGTCAGCTGCTTTGGTCAGGGGGGTGACAGGTTCATAGGGACCTAGCCCAAACTGCTCCCGGAGCTTATTTCCTTGTTCCAGAGACAGGATAACAGCCATTCGTTTGTACCACTTCCTCTGGCCTTCCTTTTCAATGCAATAGTATAGCTCTCCAGACTCCTTCCGGTGTCCCTTCACCACACCTGACAAGACAGCAAATAACACCTGTTAACCAACTATACCCAGGCTTCTCATCCTCCTGGACAAGCACCCATCTCCCACTGCGTTCAGCAACTCAGAAAACCCAAGGATGGAGCTCAAGCACTGCTCTTACCTGCACTAAAGTACTCATCCTCTGAGAGCGCAGTCACCTCAGTCTCCAGTGGGATAGGATCACAGAGTAGAATATCTTTTCCTAGCACATCACATTCATATCCATCATCAAAGAGCAGCTTGTACTTTCCTGCCCCAACATCTTGGGTAATCATCCCAGAATAGAAGTACCCATTTGAGGACCACTTTGCTACAACCCTGAGGCCCACAAAGCTGCTCCCAGAGGATGAGTCTGCACAGTCCGAAGGACCAGTCACCACTTGTAGTGGGATTTCTGGAGAGTCACTTCGACGTAAGGCACAGAAGCCAGAAGTGTCAGATTTGTCTCCTCCATCTGGCAGGCGAACTGAACGAGTAAATGACTTCTCCTCAGGTGATGCTGTAGTTGAGAGATCCTCCACACCTGGCAGTCCAGCTAAATCTCTGTAGAAAAGAGAAAAGCAGTCCCAGAAGGAAAAAAGAGAAAAGCACTCCCAGAAGGATCAGGAAAAACAGTTACTAAACAATGAATACTTGGCCGAGATGCTTGCAGCTGCTACATGCTACCACCAAAAACTAGCTCCTGAAACATTCAGTACTCCTTTTTCTCTGTCACGTTAAGACAGCAGCTCCCCATTCTCTTCCTTGGCAATAAAGTTACAGTCTCCTTTTTCCAGGGTACCTTGTTCCTGTTGTTCGAGATGGCGGGCGGCCTCTTCTTCCTCGACCACGAGGCGTCACGGGTGCTCTGCCACCCTGACGAGCGCCAGGCATAGAGTCCTCCTCTTCCTCACAGGGCAGTGCTCCTGTCTGGCTAACTCTGAGTGGAGATGCTGGCTGACCAGCTCCTTTCCTAGGGCTAAAGAATTTATGAGTTAACTGTTCTGAAAAGAGAAGCGAGCTCATTAGGATCCCCCCATTTTCTCTGTGATCTCACAACTGGCCAAGAAGTTTGCCTCATCACTGCTAAACTGGCAAGAGCTTAGGCAAAGCAATGCCTCACAAGGAAACAAACTACTCCTTTAGGAAGAACAGATGTGAAAGCAAAGACTATCTCCTTATTTCTGTTCATCAAGCCAGATCCTTCCCAGATAATTCTTGGTTTAGGGTCTACCCTGCTTCACACTCCACCCAAGCCAGCTGTTGACTTCTGCAAAATATCTGTTTTTCCTTTCCCAAGGCTCTGCATGTACCTTAATTTTCCTAAGACGCCTCTGCCAATGGGTAAAGCAAACTCTCCAGTTTCTGTCCCACACACTTTCCCTTTGACAGCTCCAGTTCCTCGCCCTGAGCTGCTGCTGCTGCTGTGTGTGGCAGAGTGACCACTGCTTGCTCCACTGGATGTACGGTGGAGGCTTGAGGCCTTAGATGAGAAGGAGCTGACATCACCAAGGTCCCCTGAGGTCAGCGATGAGCCCACTGCAGTTCTAGAGGAGGATGTGTCAGTCTCACACTCCTGGCACTCCACTACAGGCTCCTCAGTTTCCTTAAGAGAAAGAAAAGAGGTTCATCAAAGGCGATGCACTTGCTAGATGGAAGCTCTACAATCACCAGGCAAAAGCGCAGACAAATTGAGACCACATTCGTGAAACTGAAGACAGTCATGCAGATTAGAGTCTAGACTGATCAATGGCAGACACTGTGTCTATCACTATAGGCCTGTAGCTGCTCTATATAAAGAAGTCACATTAAGAAATCGGTCAACAGGACAGAGTTTGGTTGGTATCAAATTAGTCTGGCTTTGAGTAATTCCCACCCTTCGAGAGTGTGAGAGTGCAACAAATTCATGAGACACTAGCAACCTTTGGTTACTAATAATCCAAAATCAGTTTCAGACAGCTGGTCATTTGGAGCCATTAAAGTTTTATGGATATAAGCATATGTATCTACAAAACAGTGATATCAAATATTGGTAGATAAATTGGAAATGGTTATATGATTGTGATTACACAACCTATGTAACCACATTTCAGGAAACTTAATTCTCTATTTTAATGTCACAATAAGAATTTAATGAGTAGTTATCAGGTGTGAAAGTATAAGCTTTGCACTGAACTAATTTATCCTTTTGTGTCATTACTCATTGTAACAACACAGCACAAGACTCTTACATTATTTACCTTTATAGCAGAATAGCAGTAACATTTTATTGCTACCAGGCTGATATGATTACTGTGCAAATCAGCATTTGTCAGCTATCTTTTGAGATTCCCTAAAGGTTTTCCGATTAATGAATGGACATACACCAACACAAGTGTACTAACAATAGGCTTGTTTATTTTTTGTTTTTAAGTTGCTTTTTGTAGACCTCTTATAGAATCTGGTCCACAGGACTCAAGAGTGTGGTTAAAAATGACACTGAGCTGCAAAACAGGCTAAACTACCTTGCGTAGTTCAATTTTACAGGCAGAAGTGATTTTTGCTTACTAATAGAATTTCTGCCCATTCTGAGATCTCTCTATTCTGACAAAACCCCAAGAATTTTAAAACAGTTGGATGCACATAGTAAAGTCTTTTGTTCAGTTCTTTGGGAAGGAAAAAAGTCAGCGTGTCTTCAGAAGACAGTAACAGGCATGAAATACACCAGCAACAAATACACAGCTTTCACCATGCACTAAATGGTCTACATGTTTGCTCATGAAGAAAAGCTTGTCATCGCAGCACGCTGACTTGTTCACTCAACTCATTTTCTGCAACCACAACACATTCTCATTTTAATTTATTTTATTTTTCAGCCAACATATCCTTACATTTAGCCCTGAAAACAGGAACTTACCTCAACTACCTTTCGTTCCACCTCTGCACCATTTATGTAGTAAACATCTGTTATAACACGCGTAACAACAGTGCGCACTTCTCGAATAGTTCGCATGTGGCGATGCTGAACTCGGCCTTTGGGTGGGTGAAGGAGGTTAAACTCCTCCTCTCCCTGTAATAAACAGGACAAATTAAAAACAAAACAGATCGCAATGAAAAGCAAGTAATTTCTGGGTAGAGCCATCTCTGCAATACAGTTTCTTCATACCATGTTCAAGTACTGGGGTAGGGAACCTTTCAGCATCTTGTTACAAATTGGATGCAACAACACAAGAGACCCTAAACAAGGGAGAACTGAACACATTTGGCTGACTTGCTGACGCGTAGAGGAAGGGAAATCATAGCAGTCCAAGGAGGAAACAGCAAACTTGCTTAGCATGGCTTCTGATCCTCTTTCATTCAGTGGACTCTCAGACGTATCACATCGATGTTGCACTGCATATTTATGGCCCTGTTAATCTCCCATTTCCCAGAGGACGCTCTATTCTTAACTCAAGTTTAGAAAAAATAATTTTTCTAGTCTTTGTGTTCACAAGAAAATACACAAGCTGTAACTGCAAAGCAGTGATTTTTGAGTCTGCAACACTTTCTGAAATACTAATTCAAAGTTATTCATCTTGTTAGAACATTTCTCTGGAGAAGCTCTCCCCTCGTGTGTTTATCCATTGACATTGGATGGAGTGGCAGAACAAGCTGTCAGAAGGTGATTGGTGCAAAACAGAAGGCATCAAACCCTTCATTCAAAATTTCATGCAACTCCCATCTCCATCCAACAAGAAGTGAAATTTTTTTTTACAGTGTTAACTACATCTGGACTCAAAAACACCCCCAAAAACCAACAACCAAAACTTGTCATATTTTTCCAGAAAATAAATATGGAGACATTTACTTCCCAAACTTATGCTGCCCACTGAGTATTACTACCTTAGCAGTTGTGTACAGTTGATACAGGAAAGCTTGCGACGTTAACATTTTAAAGTGGTCTTTTGGCTTTTTTCGACAGAGAACCTACTGTTAGTGAATTTACTGGCTGAAGGGATACTTTACTGTTCTAAAGCAGTAAAATTAAATACAGGCAGCCTTCATCCCACCTGACTGTGCAGAGAGTCCGTGTCCTCTCCAGAGGCGTTCACAAGCTTTTCCCCACTCTCCTCAGTTTGGACATTCGCATCTTGTCGCCCAGGTCTTTGCCCAGACATACTGGTTCCCACTTCCACCTGCCTACAGATTTCTTCTGACGTTTGTGTTGCTGTTGTAACAGTTGTTGGGGTAAAAAGACAGTCTGCTGTAGTTTGAATCCCTTTATTCTTGGTGTTTGCCCATCTCTCTCGGCTTCCATCAATTTTAACAGCCTTACTTGGTTTCTTCTGCATTCTTGTCCCTTCTTCTGTCTGAGTGCTTACGATACCAGTCTCCACAGACTCCCCATCCTCTGCACCAGAAGGTTGTTGATGGCAGTCCTGCTGCATCCTCTGAGGAATTAGGACCTGTCCATCACTGTCATCTGCCTTGTGTTGCTGGTACTGCCAACTACTGGGATTTTCATGTAATTCAGCATCTTCTTGTGTGCCAGAAAAACCGAACAGATTCCCCCTGCAAACCAGTTATATACAGATCAAAATTATTGATTAAAAAAGCAAGACAACCAATATGCTGCCACTCAAGTGAAAGCACTATAAAAAACACCCTGGCAGTCATTCAATTGCTTCTTAAGATTGCACAGAACTCAGTGAGCCTCAAATTACAAAATAATCTTTCAACATCTCTCAAGTGATTCACATGGTAGCAAGAAGAATAGCTGACACCTGTAGAGAACTAGGTGCCTTTCCAAACACCAATAAATAGCAATCTATACTCCACACATCAGCCACCAACTATACAACATGCTTCTGGAAATCATGCCATCTTGAAGTTGCTACAGGCTGCTTCAGCACTTCATTGGCTTGAAACTGCTAATCACACCTAGCGAGAAGAGGCAGGAGCATAAACACAAATGCTGCCTAATGTTTTCATTAGAATTTGTCTGCCCTGTCAAAAGTGTTATCAGGAACTATATGGGACTGTATACTGAGCCTTACTAGAAGTATACATTTGGCTTCCCTCGTGTACTTGAGGACTTTGAGGAGTGACTGTCTTCCGTTCTGTCTGTACATCACCCAGCACTGGAACTCCCTATTCATCACGGTCTTTAGTATAACTGTTCAATGCTCTTGAAATATAGGGTAGTCTTTCTCCGTAGACCAAGACCTCACTGCCCCATCAAAAGACAGAATGGAAAACACTGAAGAAGCAGATTTCTACACCTGGTCCTCCAGCCAGCACCCTTATCACCGTAAGATATGCAGCAGTACAGTCCTTTTCAAAGCAACCAGAGAGCAAAAACTGATGGACATGGAAGGGAGACAATAGCAGAAACAATAACAAACACAATAGGTCAGAAGATCTTGGAACAGGAGAAAGAAAAGGTATTTAAACAGCTGTAAGTATGATCTCAGTTCTCTCAAGCCCCAGATTTTACCAAAGCATATCAGCCAGCTGGAATCACACTGCTGCTCAGTCAAAAAGGTAAGTCTGATTACCGTGTGAGATACAAACATACAGTACTTATACTTACCCCGTTGTCCCCAACCTTCTAAGTCACCCAAAGACAATGACTTAGTGCAATTTCTTTGATGTAGAAAATGCACATGTGCATATAAATCCAACCAGGACTGGCAGGCAAAGACTGTGAGGAGTTACCTAAACGGAGAAGTGGAAAGACCATGACCTCTGGCCTCATCCTCTCGACGAACTTCACAGACACGACTAAACACAGATGATGCTTTCTGGGAGCTAGCAGTGCAGATTTAAAACAAACAAACAAACAAAAAAGCATCAGGGAGTGAGAAAATCCCTTACACAACAAAACAAGAGTTCTCTAGCCCCTTGGGAAAGCAACAACTGGTATTGAGCTTGTTGACCTATACAGCCACAGAATGAGTGAGAATGTCAGTCTCAAAGGTCAAGAAACAAGCTGCAATTGCATAAGCATTTCTGTCATTTCTGCAGACACCCTAACAGCCAAGAGCAATGTAACAATTCCAGAAAACGCAGTGTGGAAAACCGCAGTGCCATCAGGAGTTTCACCATCTACTACCTCTGGTACCCACCAGGGGACACAGTTAAGACCATTTATGGTTTACTTCTCAGGATTTTCATGACACCGCAAAAAAACTCGGAATGACAGTCATAAAGCAGACCCTGAGAGATCAAGTTCAACCTATACCTACAAAGGCAACCCATCCTCAACCAGTGAGGAATGACTGCCACTGATCCTCAGCACTGAGGCATGATTACCATCCAGCATGCAAATCCTGTGACAAGAGATACTTAGTTTATTTCAAAGTTTTCTCACTGCTTCAAACCGTTGTACTTCACTCAGATGACTACAGGTCACTATCTTCTGACTCAGATTCTTATTAGTACTTACAAACCATACTTCCCAAAAGCTAAAACTAAGCAATGCTAGGCATTAAATGTGAGATAAGATAGATACATACAAATCAAAAGACCAAGGGAGTAACTTATGTTTTGGTCAACATGTTAAACTGTGACTTCAGTATATCAGTGACCTGGTTATGTTTCTATCAGCTTCATATCAAAAAGAGAATTCTCTTTCAGAACTCCTCAGAGATTCATTGCAGAAAATTGCACAATAAGGAAAGAAAGCAGAAAACCACGTATTTGAAATTTAAGAGGTAGATAGGGCAGACTTGCATGAATTTCTGCTTTGACTACAATCAGGAGGCAAAATGCTGACATTAGTAGGACACACAAAGCCTGTAGTGAAAGAGCAGGGGGGGCACCCATCTTGCCTACGTACTTAAAACCTGCTGCGAGAGCTAAAGAGTTAATGTCGTGGCTACTGCTAAAAGCGTTCCCTGCTTCTGTGTGTCATTTTCTTTTTTTTTTGCCCTACTGCTGGTAACAAGCAGAAAAAGGATCTACCCAGACCTTCGTATTAACTCTGCGCAGCAACAAGCCCAGTTACCTGGCAGCAGCTCCGGCAGCAGCAGAGGATCCATCTCTCCTGTCACTGGCTGTAGGTTCTAAAAAAAGAAGGAAGGGAAGGATGATTTTGGTGTTACCTGAACAGACTCTCCTGCCCCTTCCCAGCCCCCCAACACCCAGCGAAGAGAGAGGTTGAGTAACGTTGGACAAAGGGTGCCCAGGCCTCCCCGCCCAACTTCTCATCACAGAAGTGAGTTTCTACAAGTTTTAGACTATTAGACTGAATGTCACTGTTCTGATTAAAATGCTGTCAAATTTTTTGTCCAGATTATACTTTTAAAATCTTTTCCCTCCCAATATAATCAAACTCCAGTTCCTGTCCTGTGACGTTGCCACTATACCACTATCACAATTTTTAGTCTGCTGGAAATACCTTTCCTCACAACAGAGGCCTCTCCTCTCACTCCATCCTTGCTTAGAGCATTGCAGAAACAGAGAAACAAATTTAAGTGACACTGCCCAAAAAGAAAAATGAGAAAAATTACAGAGACTCAGAGACTGTCTCAGGGAATGCCACAAAGAGGTTTTGAGTTAGGGCTGAGATCTAGTAGGACCTGTATGTTTTGAGGTTTCATCCTCTTACTTTCCAAGCTGAATGGCAGGGACTCCTCGCTCCCATCATTCTCAGGGGTAACAAGGTTCATTCGCAGAGAGAGTTTTGCATCAGCCTCAGGAACCACACGAGAATCTCCTTTCTCGCACACTTCTGACACATCCGCTGATACCATTGCACTTTCCACGGTGACATTGTTGGTCCCCATTGTGCCCTCTGCTGTAACATCACTAGTTGCTATAGTGCTGTCTGGGCAACTATCATCCACTGAAAATAGGAAAACAAAAAAAAGTAAACCAAAAAGTTGTTACTGTCATTCACACTGCTGGGGTTCAGGTCCCGGTTCTGTTTTTAAGATGCTTCACTGCATGCATTATTAGCAATAGTGCAGTAGTGGAAATTCCTATCTAGACTTCTGAAGCATGAAAGTTCTGTAGCACAGGTATCATCCTTAGCTTGTGACAGAATACTTTACCCAAGCAGAAATACATACTTCCTTTCATCCAGCAAATGCAGGGTGTTGTCTTGTGAACCTAGCAGAGAAAGTCCTGCTAAAGATGATGAATACTGAGAACCATCTTCTTGTAGTCTAAGCTCTTTCACTACTCAGAGGGGTCTTTTGCATTCTTTAATGGAGTTGTATGCGGGAACACAATGAGTGCAAGGAAGACATGTTCCATACCACCCCATACTCAGGGAGCAAACACCTTCACTAGAGACCGAGGAGAGAACATAACAAGGAAAGCATGGAGAAGGGATGAACCCTCCCCATAGAACAGCAACGTTTTTTGACAAGGTAGGTTTGAGTTATCCCATCAGATCCTGCATCAAGAATCAAAAGCTTCCAAACAGGCTTTTACTGCAGAGCAGAGCCATTCGGGTCAAACTCACCAATTGGTGTGCTGTGTCTTCTGGGTCCCATTTTAAGCTGGCCAATAAGAGGTGGTGTTATGCTGCTCAAGGGCTGAATGACGTCCCCCTCCTTCGGCAAAGTAAAATGAAATGGGGTTCCTAAAAGACAGAGTGCACCAGGATTATTAATTTCAGGGGACTACTTTGGTCCAAATACCAAAAGCACAGGTTCACTGTGCTGTGGAAATGGGAAAAGCATAACCCTGGTGCTGTCCTATACAAAACCCCCCTGAACAGTTACTGCTTTCAGGACAGCTGCTCTAACTGACCTTCCTCACATTTTGTGGGGAAAATCTCTCTCGGTGAAAAGCTGGGCTGTGGCCAACTTCATGCAGCTGTCCCCAGGTGCTAGACAAAAGTAAGACTAAATATCCTGACATGAATAGGACTTTTACAGAATGCAGCTTTGCTTCAGAAATGCTCAGGATTTTCCACAGAAAAGGGAGATGAGGCCAGAAACAGAAATGAAGGTTAGGACAGAAGTGAATTGGCAGAGCTATGTGTTGCCTGAATTAATAACCTGAAACTCACACAGAATGATGCTTTATCGTCAAACATCCTTGGATAAAAGGTCAGCAGATACACTTCAGATAGCAGTCAATTAAGGGCTAGACGATGACAGCAGAAACTTGCCTGGAAAGTAAGCTTTAAGAGAAATAACAGATACTGCAGTTTCATAACCAGCTGCAGGCTGCCACCAGAAGCCTGGCGCCATCCTCCTGTCCTCTCCCATACTTCTGCCCCTTCTTGTACAGTCTCCAGCATAAAGGGCCTGCAGGGTCTATTGGCTGAGGTAGCCTATCCCATCAGGGAAACCACGCCTTGGTGGATTTACCATGCGCGGATCTTGCAGGATTTAATAGATAAAATACATTAAAAACCTAGTAAAATGCTTCCTCCTTTTGCCTCACCCCATGCCATTTACGTGATGTTGAAGGTTTGCAAATATCAGTAATTTGCAGGCTGCATTCTTTCCAAATTGCATAGAAGTATTTAACAAAACTAACAGAATAACCCTTTCCTCCCCACACTGAGGTGAAAATAGGTTTTCATCATCTTTGTCCTTCCTTTTCCCTTTTTCCTAAAACTGTATTTGTTCTTTGGTTTTCATTCAAGATATTACTTGAGTAACGCAAGTCACAATTTCCATAACTCCTGAATTCTAAGAAGCACGTATAAAAAAAAAACCCCAAAACTAAACAGTATTGGAAAATCTTTAGTTAAGGTCATGAGAACACAAATTCAAGTCACTTACATTCAAGAGCTAGCACTAGATATTCAGATACAACTTCTAGTCATAGCCAGATGCAGCGCATCATTCTGCAGTTACACAAGATGCTGACGTATGATTTACACAACTACCTTGCGGCAAATGAAGCCATAAATACATGACAAAGACATAATCCCCTCACAGAAAAAAACCCAACCACTGAAAAGCTATCTATTGTCCGTTCGAAAACTTTGAAAACTATCACCTGCCCTGCTGTCACAAGTTTTAAAGATATTGTTCAGCAATTTCAACATCCTTGAGATCAACCTAAGGACTTCAGTGTATTTTTGCAGTCGGTAGGCATTTCATAGTGCAATGGTACTCACGCTTTGTGGGTACATCACACATCGAAAGGCCAACTACCATTCCTCACAAACAGCTTATGCCTGTCATATCATGACCTATAGCAGATCTCCATTTAAAAAGTGTTTTATTTAGAAACTGAAGTCTTTAGAAATTCCACTGAATTTTGATTGATTTAGCTACCACAATCCCTTCTAGCCTACAAATCCGCATTTGGCAGGCTAATAACAAATGATCAGAAGAATTTATTACATGATCAGCCTGCATTTTAATAAGAGATAATCTAGTAACTAAACCAAGATACCATTAGAGAAAACAAACAAGCTTTCACACTCACAAGACCTGAAAAAAATGTGTACGCCTGAAAGCTTAATTGCTTTCACATAACTGCATCAACTGTTGTAACAATGAAAAAGTTTAATTCTCTCTACAAACTTTTCCTATGTCCTTAAGACCATCATCCTGTAACATTTCCTTTTATCTTTCAGCATCAAAAGATTGGGTCTTTCTTCAGCCCACTTTATCTCTCTCAAGTATGCTAATGCTAATGTATAAAAAATTTCATTTGCTTGGGTAACGCTTTCACAGGGAGAGTTGGATGTTTCTAGCACAGTGCAGATGGCAACTACCAGCAGAGCACAAAACTGCACCCTCATAATGGAAGGAGACAAAGGAATCTCCCAACTCTGCATCAAACCAAGCGAAGCAGAGCTTTCATCCTCTTGTCATCTAGATGAAAAGGTTAAGTCCCACGGCCTTTTCTGCATACTGTGATGCTTCTTGCACACTACTACTACAGGGACGGCCAGCCTGCAGCTCTCAAGCAGTTCAAGCACTGCTCCTTCTGCTCTAGTTCTTCTCTCCTACCCATCACCTCTACGAGGGATGTGCCACATCTACTGTGGCTCTCAGCCACATGAAGATCTACAGAGAAGGCCAGTAGTAGTGAATGGCCACTCTTCTCTGTGCATACAGAAAGGAGGGAAAAAACCCCCAAAACCACCACCCCAAAGAACCCCATGCCTTCTAAGAACTTTTGCTTTCTCTTTCAAAAAGCCCTTTCTTAGCTCTGTTCTTATCGCACTAGCACAACTATTTGTTAACAGACAGGACAAAAGCTTGATTATATACATTTTTCTCCATTGGTAATTCATATCTAGCTGTGATATATCGAAAGGACCCCATTAGAAAATAAGAAACAACTTTACTTCCAGAAGTCTACCAGATTAAGAATCATCACTCTAGCCAGACCTGAAGCAATGTTAAAAAGATTTAAAAGCTTGACAACACAACTCTTCATTATTTTAATAAAAATATTAACTTTTTATTTAACCTGGTATGCTTAAACTTTATCATAACTATGTTAACTGCACTGCTTATGTTTCTTCTTTATTTTATATTACCAGTAAAAAGATAACTTTCTGAATAAGGTTTTGTATGTACAAAATGGTAAAATCTACAAAAAAGATTTCATGGACAACCACAACTTCTATAAACTCCAGAGAGTCCTAGAAACAGACTTCAATGAGTAAATTTCTTTTCCATATCCCTATGTTCTATCATGCTCTAGCCTTTGAGCATTTTTTAGTAGAGTAACTGAACAGTTAATATCTTATTCAAGGCAACTTCAAAAACAAAAAGACACCCCCAAACCTCACCATCCAGTTTCTACTCCTGCTTCTTGGACTCTTCTCCAAAATCCTTCTAGTCCTCACCCAAAGTTTGTGCTTACTGATGGATGCTTCATAATCTGTTGATAAGGGATTAGACTCCCGTTGGAAATAACTATTATGAGAACAAAGCTGCTTTAAGAGAAGAGGGTGCTCTAAAGCTCTTCACGCCTTAAGGACTGAGTGATGGCAAGAGAACAAATATCACTCTACATACTTTTCCACCATGCTTCGTGAGTCTGAAGACAGCAGGCAGAACATCTCAAAAGCCTGAACTCTCTCCTAACACCGATCAGCCCTTTAGTGTTATACAAATGCGCAGAACACAACCACCAGCACTAATTTCTGAGCTCATTTTCTCCAAACAGTGGCTTATTGTTCTCTTTCGAAAGTAAATCCAAGCACTTAGATTTATCTTAGAAAAAACATTTCAAGTACAATATAACAAGGGAAATGTTATCTCAAGTTAAACGCAACTTTGTTCATGCTCTCTTAAAAAGCAAGTTTCGGATTGTGAACTCTGCGAAAGGCCATACTGAAGTGGAACGTAATGTTCACACTTGTTATGTAACTACAGCTACTCATCTTTATTTTATCATCATTTCAGCAGTGTACTGCCAAACATACTATTTTATTTAATAAAACCTATACTGTTCTTAAGTTCAAAGACCAGTACTGTTCTCTTGACTATGCCAATTTGTCTTAAGAAACATGCAGTCCCAGCATACCAAATGCCCTGGACTTGTTCACAGAAAAGTTAATTTGAGATCACAAAATGCAATGGCATCAGAACACCTTTGAACTTCCTGACCAGTATTTTGACCAGATCCCCTCAAAGCATTATTTTCTATATAATAAAGCTTTTTTTCTTCTTTCAGTTAAAGGAAATTAAGAATACTGTATCTGAAACTTCATCATTCAACTTCATGTTAAATAACATTTGAGCTCCTGCAATCTTTGCACTTCCCTAACAGACTTAATAGAAGGGAAATAGATTTTCTGATACTAATATCAAGTTCCTTCATTCTTGCCATGTGCAAGTTTCTACATAAAATTTAAGTTATCAGATTTTAAAGTTTTCAGAATTAGGGGGCATTGAATGAAACTAACACCTGGTGAAATAGAGTTGGTTTTTTACCCAGTATATAATTTAAGCTGTCAAACTTCCTACTGCAGGAAGCTTTGTAGCCTGAAAGTTTACAGAGGTTCAAAAAAACACACACGGAAATTCCATGGTGGGGGAGAAAAAACACACCTATCCGAGATGTCAAAAAACAAAGACATCACTTCAGACTCAGCATGTTCCTAAACCATACTTTTCTTGATGATGAAAGAGAGACTTCTTCAGAAGTATCTCCCCACTGCATTTTTGCCCTTATATTCATCCATATGCATTTGCTATTCAATATTGGGGGAACTTGTATACCAAGCTAGACTGATAGAGTATAACTGTTCTTCTGACTGTTGTACTATCTCAATTCAGAGACCATGATTTTCAGTCTTTAGTTTAGAGTTATCACAAAGGCACAATGACCTATTGCAAGCCACTGAACAGGAAAGACTGAAAAAAACCCACCCCAACAACAACAACAAAAACCATTAAATGGCAACAGAATAATCTAACACTAACAAAGAAGCTGGTCTTCTTGGTCCACAGAGTATCTCAAACCCTGGTAATTCAGATTTTGTGTGCAGTCTCCAAAAGCTGTCACTGAAGCTTTTCCCCTTCCCCCCCCCCCCGATTTGAAAAATTACAGCATGATTCAATTGTACCACTTATAAACAATATTCAAAGCTTTCCCTAAACATCATTAGAGAAGCAGCCTCCAAACTTTGGATAAGATGTTGCTAAGACACATCTAAATACCACAAATTAAGAACTTAAATCTGAAATTGATGACACTGTCTTGACTGACGAAACAACCCACCAAATTGCCTCCAGCATGTTACTTGCCTCGCACCGGTTCCCTAAGCCAACAAAGACTACTGTCACAGAATGCACTAAATTAAAAAAAAAAAATCATTGCATTTCTGGTCAACTGAAATACTCTACTTTCACGCTCAACAATGAAGCGGTTTGCTATAACATTCTGAAAGAAAGTGATGGTCACTAGTTATGGGATATTAAAGAATGCAAAACCAAAAAAGCTCCCAAACATCTGACTGGTCCTACCGCATTCAGAAGAATGGGTGCAAAAGTTACATCAATTAAATTGCTATGATAGCTGGTATATTAAGCAGTGCTCAACAATACAGATTAATTCATATGACTATGTTTTTGGGAAAGTGGAGTTTTTAAATCTAAACAAAGAAGATATCAGAACCTCTAAAGCATGAGAACTTTTACATGACTAAACATATACTTAGATCAAAATAAAGTAACTACTGCAGAAGTTGTTCTCAGATGTCAGTAATGTTAAAAAGGTGTGGCCACAAGGATCCATACTCCTTGAAAATAATTTGAGCTTTATTTTGTTTTGAAATAGGTCAACAGATACTTATAGCAAAGTCTAGCTTGAAAACTGCAATTATCTTTTGCTGGAAGTCTCTCCAAAGCTGATGACCTGCATAAGCATTCAAATCTCTTTTCCACACCTCACTATAAGCTAACTTCTACAGGTATCAATACCTGTCATTCTTATCTTACAACGTAAGATACTACCTTCATCCTATTTTTTAGTATCTCAAGTTTCTTCTCACCAGCCAGTTCTATACTATTAAATGGTTATCTTTCTCAAACTTGTCAGCAAATTTGGTTTTAAAAACACACATAAGTATTACACTCAATCCCTTTTCATCCAAGTCTCCATCTAGCACTTCAAAGTCATCTCACCTACTTCTGTTCAGACATAAAGAAGAAAGCTCTTCATCTTGCTCCTTTTTGAAATCTGCCATTTTGACCTTTCCAAACAGGATCACATGTTCCAGAAGGCAGCACCGTTCAAGGTCACAAGAACTGAAGAAAAGGGGAGGGAACCATATAAGAACGAGCTCAAAAGGCTTTCAGGAAGAAACAGCCAAAGCTGCCATAAACGGCAGTAAGGATCAGTTCGTAACTGGAAAAATTAAACAAGTAGTTCAGAAAACAATAACAAAAAATATTGGACTAGTGAGACTGATGAGAGAAGATCTGAAGAAATGTACAGCTCTTGAAATAAACTCCAAACACAGATTGGTAGAGAAAATAAGAAAGATGTCCCTCACTGACAAAGAACAGAAAATTATTCAGACCGGTTATCAACTGAGTACGTAAAGGGAGAAAGAAGGCTGAATGTTCGGCAATGTTTTTTAAGCAGTATATCTTACATTAATTTCTCAAAAGGTAAAACTAGAAAACATTATCACTTGAACAAAGCTCTGCAGAACAGACTATAGGGCTATATAACAATACCATGACCTTTGAGTGGTAAGAGAAATTCTATCTAGCCCACAGCTTTGTGATTTTGATTTGTGGAACCTATAGACTGGTCAATCTGAATCTATCAGATGATTCACAAACATCTTCCCTGCAAGACATCTCATTTAATTCTAACAGCACTGCACAATTCTATTGATCTTCCACTGTACTCTAACTGAAGGACTTAGATAGTTCACAGAGCATAAACTACCCAGCAAATCAGTGAAAAGAGTTAAATAAACCTCCACTAATATACCAGTTCAGGAGATGTAAAGACAACCATCACCTATTGACAACTAATGTTTTCAGACCCTCAACTTTTCATAATCACCAACTTCAGGAGACTGGAAGTCACCTACTGTCATCATAAGAGGGGGAAAACTCTCTCTCACTCTCTGATCCTGCAGTTTAATGAAAGATTACTTAGGTCTCAAAAATGTGTACAATTCAAGACAAAGCTCTAGTAAAACTTTGTTTTCTATTACTTTCTCATTTGAGGAGTATAGAACTCTCTGTTTTAAAATGAAGCCAACTAAGAGGCAAACGCTCCACAAAACTCAGGTATAGCATCCCACATTTCTTGTGTAACTACGCAACAGCATGTTAAAGGGATTTCAACGCATCATGACAATACCTGCTGAGCCACAGCTTACGCATGAGTGAAAAGCCATTCTACTTTAAAATAATCTCAAGATAAATTTGCTGTATTAGTTTCTAGCTCAAAGCTGTTCTATACACCCCCACAAAGAAAATTCTCCTCTGAGAATGAAAAAAGGGGGGGGGGGGGGAAGGCGACCTACAAGAGGGAAAGTACAGACTACCACACACCCTTTTCGTTTCAAGGACACTACTGTTGTTGCTTCGGGTGGGGGAAGTAACAAAAATCCCTGCACACTGCCAAGGTCACAACATTCCGAGTTTTCAAAGTTGCTCTGCGTTTCTTCCATAAAACAGCGAGAGAGCGTTAGGAACAAGAATTACCTTATCATTCTTGCCTGCAGCAGTGTGACAAAGGGGAAAAAAGTAAAGGCATGTTATGTATGTAACAAGTAACTTGTAGTGCTGTTCTTCAGAGACACTGTTCAACACGCATCCAAGATTAGTGCTCCCTGAAAACACTGAGGATTGTACACAGACGTCCTTGACATTATTCAAAATACACACCTGTGAACTACTAACCTAAATTCACTTACCACTGGAAGGACTGGGGGATTTAGCAGTTGCCTTCTCCTGTGGCTGCATCTGCTCTTCTTGCTCCAGATTCCTTGTCATAACAGTATCCTCCATATTCTTTGGCACCTGATTCTCCTGCTGAGTCACCAGCATGTCAACCCCTCTCTCTTGAAGCGGTGGCTGATTCCCTATTATCATTATCTGTCCTAATTCTGAACAACCTGGATGTTTTTTGGCACACAACGCCACTTCCGATGGAATGTCACTTTTTAACTTGGGAAACAAATTGTTGTGCTGTTCCACTAACTCCCCTGCAGAAGGCTTAGATAAAACTTTACTGAGCTTTGGCATGTTTTCCGAAGCAGCCTTAAAGGACAGTTTATCCATGCTCTTTGCCTCTCCAGTGCCAAAAGTACAACCTTTTGAAGTTTCTTTTCCCTGGCTTTCTCGTCCAATCTCTTCTAATTCTTGGGCCTGATCAGACAAATTTTTGCTATTTTTACAAGAACCATCAGCAAATTCCACTTCCATATCTTCATGACACTGTACTTCCCTTTCAAGAATAAACCTTTGAGAAAGTGTTATATTAACGAGAGACCCATCTTCATTTATTTGCTTCTCTTTTACTTCCAGTTTTTCTTCTTGTTCTTCACATTGAGTCTCAGGAACTGCCTCAGGTTCAGAAGTCTCTTCCAATGGATAATCCTCAGACTGTGCTTCTCTACCCTGAGTGTCTGACAAAATCTCAGGCAGACCAGATTGATCTGCAGCAGCCTGACTTTCAGAAATACACTTGATTTCCTGATGAGCTGTAGGGGCTAATGACCCATCTCCTGCTACGTCTGCACTAACTAACTGCATTACAGGCTTTCCTGCAGTCTGTAAATCCTCCTTTTTTGCTTTTTCGCAGTTTTCAGAGAGGGCTTGATCACCTGCATCCGGCCTCAGTTTTATGTTGTCATTCTCCACAGAACAGAGTCTCAAGTCTGAGGCCTTGCATTCAGAAATGATCTCTACCTGTGTGGTTTCGCTATTTTGGCCTGTGTTCAGAGAGCCTGAACTGACCTCTGTATTTGTGGGCTGGCTACATTCACTTGCAGAAAGCATCAGCTTACAGGACTCAGAAGGCTGTGACACAGAGTCACCTGTAGACATCTTTGACAAAGCATCTGTGGGTCCAGAGAGATCTCCTGGTAAGCATAAATGGGTTAAAGCAGCAGCCTTTTCTTCTCCTTCATGCTTCTTCTCTGGGCTCTGAGTTGGAACAAAGATATCCTAAAATGAAAAAAGTGGGACATGGAACATCAGGGCATCCTGAGTAGGACTGTTTATTTGTTATTCCTAGAACATTACACTGGATTATGGAGCAGAGCAAGCTCAGCACAAAACTACAGATTAAAACAAACAAACAAACAAACAACTTTTCTCTCCCCCCATTTGTATGAGTCATAATTGCCCCGTTCTTCCTGAGAAAAATTATCACCACCCATTACTTTTTAGTACCTCTGCAGTAAAGACAGACACAATCCTTGGTACACACACCTCTCACACTACCAAATCATGAAGTACAGGTCAAGTATGGCAAATTAGTAGCTATTTTTAGTCAAACAACCAAGGGTTCTGGAAAGATTCTCTGGAGGAATCTATTATACTAGCATGAAAGCCGCTTTCAGCTAAGGAGAAGCCCTGCTTCGGCTACTGAAGTCTCTATACAACCTTTATTTTCTGCCTTAAGTTGACAAAATTCGTAGTATTAAGCTATAAAGCCACCAACTATCTGTTAAATCCCTTTGAACAGTAACAACTTCCAGAATTAAAAAGCACAAAGGCAACAATAGATAATAAGAATAAGCAACTTGAAAAATGCAGTAAATGAATTCTAGTCTTGTAGGAGAATACAAATGCTTTATTACAATACAGCTTCACTTTCCCCATGACAAATGATGCTAAGGTCTATCCTGATAAAAGTCTAATTTATGACACAGTTTGAGATGCAGGACGCCCAGTTCAGCATCAGAAAGCAGCCGCCTTCGGGGGGGGGGGGGGGGCCACAAAAAAGGTTTCTAGCATAGATTAAAAGACAACAAATTCTACGTTCAGTAACTCACTACGCCCTCTTACGCTGTTCCGCATGTTCTCTGCAGGATAAACTGCCACACGGTATGATCAATATATAACTGTGACTGGCGGGAACAGGGAAGCTCATGAGAACCAGCTTAGTAAGGAAGCTCAACACAGAAGCACAGAGGCTGACTCAAACACACATCTTCTGCAACAGCCATATAAAAACCTCAGAGAAGATATCTACATGAACCCTTACATGAGAGAACTCTGGTTGTGATGGTATAGGTAAAGATCCAGGAAAGAAGGTTGGGGCACTCTGGGACACTGGAGTTGAAGCCTGTGGCAGGACAAGAGGTCCTGGTGGGATACATGGGATGGCCATCTCCACTAGCATATCTCCTCTCTGCTTCTGCATCAGCTCTCTTCCTTCTGCTGGGATAGATATATCCATCTGTTCATCTGGTTTGAAAGATCAGAAAATACATTACTAGCAAATTCTTGCATTGTACCTAAAGTTTCCAACATTCTATTAAAAGACTTGTCTTCAGTGGCGTATGCAACTTTCTCATACTTTAATGGGTGACTCTAAAATCTTCTCTCCAGGTGAATTCTTTTTGGGGGCGGGGGGGGCGGGGAAATCAACAAAAACATCCATATCCTTAAATTTAGGGGGGGAGAAAGTGTTTTGTTAAGAATTCATGTAACTATTTTGCTACAGGTCTAGAACTTCTCTAATTAGAAAAATGTATCTGAAATTTACAAAAAGCATTTCTCTGAGTTTTTTTTTCCTTTTGCTATCTTTATTAAAATGCAACCAAATTCAGACCCCGGCTAACAAAATATCTATTCTAAAAGTATTTCACGTTCTGTGACAGGAATCTCACAGAAAGGAATGGTGATTTTGTATCACACTAAAAGTCTGCGTGGATGGCTATCTTACCCCTGATGGCAAACGGGTGCTTAGAGAAAATGTTTAAGAACCACGGTATCATATAGAACAATCTCTCCTTTGGCATGGCATTCTAGAATACACACATATAACATACGAAAGCTTTTTAAAATACTGTGCAAGTCATCCAAGTTAAGGTAAAATGTTATGATGTAGTCCTCCTCTGTCCCTTCTATTGCCCTAACAGTATATATTTACTACAGATACCTGCCTGTAGCAAGAATGGCTTGTCCCTAAGAAAGGGGGACAATTGCAAGCAGCAATCTGTATCCCATACAAAGTATTTCCCATCTTTCAAGTGAAGGGGAGCTAGCCGATGGTACTAATTTTATTATGATAGCTATGCAGGAAATAACGACAGCACATCAGCATCTGAGTCACAAATACAGATCTCCCTTCATCTACCTCTTTCAGTGTTCTCAATCCTGCTTTACTCTTTAAATATAGTATTAGCAGGTTTTGAAAAGGCTGCATGCCCAGACTAAACCACAGAGCACAGAAACACAACCACAGACCAGTATGCAGAAAATTTTACCTTTTGCTTGCTCCTGTTCAGTAGGACTGCTGGGGACAAGAGCATTGGATCCAAAGGCAACAGGAGGAGGAATAACTAGGCCTGAAGAGACACTGCAGACCAAGAAAAGGGAAGATGGAAAAGACCATACATCACTAGAAAATGCATTAACTTCTCCCCAAATGTAGCTCCAGCTTGTGACAATAGGAGTCTTCTCATAAAAGGAGAGTGTCAGGTGTTCACTAGCAAGAGACTTGAGAAATGGCCATTGACCACATGGGCATCATTAGTTCATTTCATCACAAAATAAAGCCATGCTCCTCTCATAGTGCAGAATTAAAACATTGATTGCTTACAATCAAGCACAAGTCCTTGAATAAAGAAAAGAGTGGTGGAAATGCACTATTGCAATTAAGCTATTGCAATAGTTTGGGGATTTTTTGCTTACGTGGAATGACTCTCCTGTACAAGGGATCCCTGTCCAGAGAGCTGCAGGAGTTGCAGACTGCGGGCAGGGGTGCATGCCAGAGAACTTCCCTCTTCCACCCTGGTTATCGGACAGCCACTCCCTGCAGCGGTTTTGAGCAAAAGGAAGTAAGATTAGAAATTTGGCCAATAACCAAGTTGATCAGAAAATTCTGAGGAATGATATTCACACTACTGCACAGTTACTTCTCAGGTAGGCAAGGACAAACTGATTTTCACACAGAGTTGGAGAAGGACTGCACATGAAAGTTCAGTATGTGAAATGTGAGCATAATATAGTTAAGATGAAAAAGATAAATTTGTACCTATAGAATAGATTTTTATCAGGCCTGACTATACAAGTCTTCCTACTTGGGAATTTTAAAAGAAAAATCCCCAATGGCTCCAATATCAGCGCATTTGATCCAGCACTAGAATGCAAATACAGGCAAGGTTCTTACAAGAAAAGACACCTTGCATTGACCACTGACTCAGTGGGAGTAGGAGGTTGTTATTGAACCTTCTGGATACAGAGGGTTCATGCACAAGATCATGCTGGGATAGACACAGTTGTGCACAAATTAAAACTAAACAACAAGCATGAAGTGAGACTTCATCTAGCTCATGCTTTATAAACTGTGACAAAGTAGCCTTTCAAAACTTTATTTTCTAGGCCTTTCACTATCAAGATTGTTAAGAACCTTTCTATTTCTTTATTACCCTTTCAGTTGTGGATACCAAAACCAGACACAGACATCCTCCTAGCAAGACATACAGTGATGACCTCTCTCCTGATCCTATTTCATGTAATCTCTTCTCTTACAGGGAAGGAACATTAACCTAGATGATAAATAAGACTGACCAAAATTGTGGTACAAATATTTTGATTGCTGAATCCTGTCCTATCCCAAACAGGAACGCCAATTCAGAGGAGTAAGGTGGACGGTTTTGCCAAAGTTACCCAGCATAAGAAAGTCTACAATATTTGCCTACACTACTTACCCACACTTTAGATTGTGTGCCACTACAAAGGGTGAGCATTATTATTGCCAGTTTCAGAAGAGGGTAAAAGGGGCACAGAAAGAAAGGAAATTAAATGTACTTAAGCAGCCAGTGTAACTGTTCTAACAAGAAGTGACATTTAGATACTGCTCCATAGTATAGTGAAAGAGTTTGTGGCCTTTCATTTCCAAAGCCTTCTCAATTTTGGCAGAAGTTACGTGAAAAATACTCACAGCACTCTGCATCCTAAACACTACATGCCTAAAAAGATCAAGTAGGGATGATGATTATGATGATCTCCGGGACGCACATTTTGGCTCTCCTTCTCTATTGTTACCTGTTGTGTTACTCTCAGGAAACATCTCTTCCTGAGTTGACAGGATATCTGACTCCTCATCACCAGAAGCAAGGGATTTCTCAGTCTTAGCGGGGTCACACACAGGCATTTGTTTCTGGGCGTGCTCTTCTGCTTCCTGCAGAGTTCTGTAAAAGCAAGACACAGTCACTGACCTAAGAAATTCGAAGCATGAAGTAATACTGCAACATTGTAAAGAAAATTTATCAGCACAGATGACTACCACAGGGAGAAAAAAAAGGGTGGGGGGGAGGAAAAGGGGGTGGGGTGGGGAGGGGAAGGAAAACCGACCTCTCTCTCCTGACAAAGTAACACGTTCATCCTTGACAAGTTACATTTTCAGAATTGTTTTGAAAGTTTTCTACCAATATAAGTGATGCTTAAATGGAATGCAGATTGTTCTACCGACTTCTATTCAGTGTAGATTCTAGCAATTTTGTTCCACCCCCTTTTTAATATTATATTGTGGCAGAATATGACAATACAAGATGAGCTAAATATTATTCTATCTGGCATAAAAGATATATAGAGAATTTTCAACAAACTGAAGTTTCACATTTAAAAATAATTAAAACCATAAAGCTTACAATAGCAAACACTCAAAAGCACCCTGGAATAGCCACCACTTAGCCTCTAGATTTCTCCTGTGAGGCCAAAGCCTGTGCCGCAGTGATTAAGTTATTTTGAAATAACTTCTGTGACTTAAACGGAATTATTACTTTTAATATATTCCAGTCATTTAACTTTAAGAAAATTATTACTATATTTTATTATCCAGTGCACTCTCCCTTAAAAATAAACCTATTGATATCTTTGTGCGTAAGAGTTTGACACCACCTCTTTTCTCAGTTAGGAATGGTGAAAGCACTCCTTAGTCAGCAGTGCTGCAAAAAGGTCTCATCAGTACTTCATCTTTCCCTTCACTTTTCTCTTTTGCCTTGAAGCCTGAACCCTCCTACGTCTAAAAATCTAGTAAAGAAGACACAAATCAAGTTCCAGAATGTCAGCAAGAGACCTACAAAGAACACGGACTGTTTTACCTTTCAGACCTCTCTGCCTGGCCTTCCAAAGCAGTATGTGCTTCTGCGCTAGAGACAGTTTCTGTGCTGTCCCCACGCAGTTCTAGCAACAGAGAGGGAAAAAAAAAAATTTGTTACCAGGGTCACTTGGATTAATATACAAAGAGAAGAAAGTGTAGTTCTGTAAATTACACAAATATCAAGACAAGCTTTATATGAAAAAAAATTAGTCTTGAACTATCAATGATAACAACAACAACAAAAAAGGACAGGATGAGGTTTTTATCAGGGAGGGAGTTCAAGATCAGATTGTCTGAATAGTCTGGAAACAAATTAGGAAAAAGAGGTGCAAGAATCAATGACAGCACTTGGACAGCTACCAGAAAACAAATGAGCTAGCCCAAAGAAAAGAGAAGGCAAAATTCTTTTCAACTACCAATGAGCTGTGAACTCATTTTTGAAAACTACTAATACTGTATTTCCTGACAAAGAAATATAACATCTATAATTTAAAGAAACCAGAGATAATTGACAGAGCAACAAAAGGACATCTAAGATTGTTTTCACATACCATCTTTAGTATCGTTCTTCACAAGTCTGGAAGAAGGGACAGCAGCTCCAGGGTGAAACTGATGCCTAGCATCTCCTTCATTGGGCACAAAGTCACTCTCAAAGTCCTGGCTCTGTGAGAGCTCTAGAGCTCCAAAATGCAGCTGTGACATGCCTGTATCTAACACCAAACATCCATAACTAATATATATACCAAAAAAAAAAAAAAAATCAAAGAGCCATCTATCGCTTTACAAGGGCAAAAGATACACCCTCTAACAAGAAAAGTATTTAGGCTATTGCTGAAACTCTGAATAAACTAACAGACTCTAATCTCAGCTGTACTAATTAAAAATACAGTAACAGAACAGGGACAGTGGCCATCAACTCAGAAACCAATGTTAATCAGCAAGGTCTTATGTAATGCCATTAAGTACTGCAGCAGATTTGGATTCTGTGATGAGAAAACCATCCTGATAATGCACAGCCTGTGCCTGAAAGTCCTTTGATGACAACAACCATTATGCCAAGTTCTCTGCCATCAAAAGGCTCCATCTCCTAATGGTCACGATGCCCCCATGCCTCTTCTAAGCCATTTCCTGTCTCCAAGATCCTTGTTAACAGTGACATGAAATCACCATTTTTTTTTCAAACACCAAAGTGTAGAGAGCAACTTCTGGAAAAAGACACCGATTTCTGATCCATTATTACCGGCACAACTACCCCCAGTGAGACAAGTGAGGCAGCTGAACTGAAAAACTACACAGATGATTGATCAGATTCACAGCCCCAAGAAGAGACCTGAAATGGAGACGTTACCTTCTACACTCGGCGAAGTAGTACAGTCCTCAGCATCACCTTCACCTCCTTCTCCAGCCTTTCCAAGGGCACTGCAACAGAAAGACTTACTCACATCGCTTTGGGGTTTCCTGCAGGCTGCCTTCTTACAGCTCACTTGTCTTCGCAGCTGCAGCACCTGACCAGGCGCTCCCAAGCCCTCCGAACCGCGCACCCCGGCGCGGGCCGGGCCACCCACGCGGGGCCGGGCGCGGCCGCAGCGCCGCCGCCAGCACCGCGCCCGTATTTTCAGCCTGTCCTCGGCGCGCGACAGCGGCTCTACCGGGCGAGAGAGGCCCAGGAGGAGGCGGCCGAGAGCCGGCGCGCCTCGCCACGGGATGGCGGCCCCCGCAGCCCGGCCCACGCACCTGCTCTCCCCGCCGGGCGCTGGCACCTCCTCAGCGACGCGGCCCTGCGGGCCGTCGGCGTCCGGGCGGGCAGGGCTCTCCATCGGCTCTGCAAGCAGAGCGCCGTTAGCGCGGCTGCGGCCCCCCGCGCACGCCGCGGCCCCGCGCCCAGCTCTCACCTGCGGGTCGCTCCCGGGCCGCCCTGCCGCGCGGGGGTGCCCGGCTGCCAGCAGGACCGCAGACGACCTCCTGCAAGACAGACGCACGGGCCGCGTCAGGGCCGGGCCGGGCCGGGCCGCGCCGGGCCGCGCCGCCCCTGCGCCGGGCGCTCACCAGCACGGGGCTCGGGCTCCGCCGGGCCGGCAGCCGGCGGGCCAGCACGCCGAGGCAGGCCTGCTCCGCGTCCTCCTCCGCGCCCGCGCTCTCGGGCTGCGAGTCCTCCACAATCAGGCGGGGCGTGTCCTGCTGCGAGAAGCCGGGGTCCAGCTGGCTACCGCCGCGCTCCATGCAGGGCGCCGCGGGAGGCGGAACGCCTGGCGGAGCCCAGCCGCCGCCCTACGCCGCCCGCCCGCCGCCCAGCCCGGCCGGGCCGCCGCACCGCGCCGCGCTTCCCGCGGCCGCCATCTTGCAGCGCGCCGATTGGCGGCGCGCGACCCGCCCGCCCCGCGCCGCCGGCGCCGTTACCAGGGAGACGCCGGCCCGGGCACCGCCTGGCGGGTCTCGCGCTCCGCGGGGCGGCGCGGGAGCCGAGGGAGGCCGGGGCCTGGCGCCGGCCTCGCCGCCCAGGGAGGGCGCAGCAGACGGGACCGGGCTCTGCACCGGGAGTGCCGCCCGTGCGGCGGTAACGGCGGCGGATTTGGAGCTGCCCCGCCCCCCGCTTCCTTCAGCGAAGGGCGACGCCCACTCGGCCTCTCCCCGAGAAGCCGGGGAGAGAGGAAGCTGCCCCGGGCCCTCCGGCCCGGCCCGGCCCGGCCCGTGCCGCGCCGCGCGGCTGGGCTCGCTCGAGGGCGAGTACAGCGGCTTCCCGGCTGGCGCAGGAGGCAGGCCGAGGGGCGGCAGGCCGAGGGGCGGCAGGCCGAGGGGTTTCGGCGCGGCACCCCACCGACCCCCTTTCCATCAAACGTACAAAACACGCCCCGGCTCCGGCCCGGAACTGAACGAATCCTGCTCATCCCGGACAACCACAACCGTGTGTGTAAATTTTTAGGTATCACAGGAAAGTGAAATCTGATTAATTTCCCTGTGTTTAGATTAATAAACGGCAGTTATTGAAGAAGCCTTGGGCACAAATTGTGACGATACTATTGTCTTTCAGCATTAAACTTTTTGCCTAAAAATTAGTTTGAATAATTTAAATCCACTTTTGCAAGTTCTCTTTTTTACTTCTGCACCTCTCTGTATTTCATAGATGAGAATTCTATATATTTTACTTAAAAACCTGTTGTAGAATCAAAAACGCAGAAGACTGAAAAAACGATACCCGGCCTGGAAGAAACTTATTATGCAAAGTTACAGACAAAAGGTTGTACATAGTGAAAAAACTGTAAATACGAGTTTGTGTTAACAAATTTTGTGTGTAATGTGAAATCCAAGTTTGCACGTGCATATTAAGAACATTAAACAGGCTATAAATATTTACAATTCCTACACAGGAGGGATGCTTTAGTGGTTGGTTGTTCAGCTCCCAGAAGATGCTCCTTTAGCACATATTAAGCCGTATTCTTAAAAAGTTTTTCTGGTATACCAGTCTCAAAAATACATACAACTTCACATAGTGTCTGAAATTTGCCCCAATGCCAAAGAACACCACGAGGCCTACGATTACTAAATCCTCCTTTTGAAAGCTGAAGTTGTTCATAGGCTTTTGCTAGCCATCTGGAGAAGCCAGATTTCATGTTCACAAAATATTTTATCCCCGGGAATTGAAAAGGAGACTGGGATTGTGATGGGACAGTTGGCAGTCTATGATCCTCAAGTGTCTCAGAAGTTCTAGAACAGGCTCTTGCAGTTTGTCCAATTCCCTTCAAGCAGAATTCTGCTTCCATCACAATGAAAGCATTTCAAATGGTCTTCCTTTATGCTTACTCTCAAAATTAAATAAAATATAAAATTCCTCTTTTTTTTTTTTTTGGCAAAATAGAAAGTAAAGCTGTCTTATAAGCACAAGCATAGCACGAGCCCTCATTTTTTAAAGCAAGTTTATGGTACTCCACTGCTGATCCTTGCTGGACTTACTAGTGGGTTTCCAAGCTTGCTACTGTCTTCCCCTTTAGTGTGTAAGAATAAGCTCCTTTTCTTATCGACAGAACATTAAACAACTATATCCTTCCTCATATCATCCTCTTTTACATTTCTATCCTGCCAGCACCTCTTTATTAGCTTCTCCTAGAGAATACATGCTCTTCATTAGTGCATTTGAAATGCGTACCTAAGCCAAGTCCTCTCCAAACTCCAGATTTTTGGCTGAAGGTGTTTCTACAATAGATAGGGTTAACTACTAACTGGGGGGAAAAAAGACAAAATGATTGTGTTTATAACAACACAAGAAGTACATGCAAGCGGGCAGACATTGGCCATGCATAACGTATCTTTGGGAAGAAAATAAGAGAGCAGAAAAACAAAGAATGGATTTTGAGGAGCAGACGTCAATAAACAGGTAACTGGCAAGCAAGATCTTGCAGCACAAAAAGAGTTACAAAGAGATGGCAGTTTCTTTACTAAAGGCACACGTGCTAACTATCTTAATGCAAAGAAAGGATAAGAAATGTAATATGAGAAGGTGATTTGAGTCAGGTATGACAAGAAAACAGAAGAAAGGGAACAAGGAAATCAGAACCGTATCAGCTTTCTTAAAGGATCAGTATAAAAGAATGGCAGAAGTATACAAGGAGAAAAATTAAAAAGGCCAGAGATATCAAGAGCAACGAGAAAATGATCTATAGACATACTAGTAGGAAAGCAACAACTGTAAGAATTGTTGGTCTGCTGTTCTGAGGGAACACTACTGGGTGGCTAATGTCAAGAAGGCAGAAGCATTTACTGTTCTTCTCTAAAAAGGTTAACAGAAAATGGGAGCTAGCTCAGTTAAACAATGACAAAGGGCAAGATTCAGCCTTGAAACAAGGCTGAAACAGGTTAAAGAGTGCTTATCTAAGCCAGATGTTTTAAAAACTGTTGAGTCTAGACTTCTTCCCAAAAAATGTTGTCTTAGAAGTGTTAACAGTTACCTTTCAAAACTCATGGAGGATAATGAGGTATCTGAAGACTAGAAGTGGCAAATGTGCCAGTGACTCTTTCTCAAAATTCCCTTCAAATCCTTGAAAACTTTGATAACAAATCATCAAACACATTACCAGTTGGTATCTAGAAGATAACAAGGAGAGGAGTTAGCAGCCAACACAGATCTGTAAAGACAAGGCGCATAACATCGATCTGATTTCTTCTCATGTCAGAGCAACAGGCCTTATGGACAGAAGAAAAGTGGCAGAGTTAACAACTTAACGATAGTAAGACTTTTAGCAGTATCTATATGGGGTTCTCATAAGCAAACAAGGGAAGCATAGCTGTGATGAAATTTCAGCAAGATAAGTAAAAAACCTGTTGAATATTCATCCCCAGAAAGTAATCATCATCAGTTCTATGTCGAAACAAGTATGTCTGAGTGAGGGTGCAAACATCAATGTGCTATTCCTATTCTGTTCACTGTTTTCTTTAATCACCTTGGTCACAAATTAAGGAGTACACTTCTTAAACCCACAAGCAATCTGAGAGGGACTATAAGTAGTAGAAGAAATTTTTTTTTAAATGATCTGAAAAATGGACAAAGTACAATGCAGGTAAGAACAATATTCTACAAAAGGAAAGAATTGACTGCACAAATTCAGGATGGGGCTGCTAGGCTATGTGGCATTACTGTAAAATAAAGCAATCAGGGGTCATAGTGCCTGACAAACTAATCATGAGTCAGTGTCATGCTGCTGCCATAGAAAAAGGTGCAAACAGCAAGCATTGTACTTACGTATAGTATGCATATATGTTAGATGTGTGAAATAATTCTTGTACTCCACACTGGCAAGGCCTAAGCTAAGCACTGCGTCTAGTGAGAAGATGGCAAAGGAATTGGTTATCATAACAGTCTTCAAGTAGAAAAAAGTCGATGGCAAATAATTTGTTTTTCATATTCACAGTTTAGAGGACAACTGCGAATTCGTTTACATGAACTGCAAATAGGCTTAATTTTAAGTAAGACAAACCAGAAGTAAGCAAAAATGTTTAAAAAGTAAGGCTAATGAAGCTGTGAAGATTATGCGGTCTCTAACATTTAAGACTTTTTTTTTAAAGTAGTAACAAACAGGTATGGTTGGTCTTGGTCTGAAACAGGAAGTTGGACCAGATCATCTCCAGGATTCCCTTCCAGTCTCATTTTTCTGCACTTCAATACTTCTGCATGAACCTGAACAGGACAAAATTGAGAGCTCAGTCCAGGTAGTCAAATTAGTAAATGCCAAATCTGCATGTGAGTTTTAAAGCTGACTGCACATTTTTTGCGTTACATTAGTAATCTCATTTTTTTTCCCTCTTTTTTATGCTATGAAAAAAGCAGCCTGCTTTCTTTATAATACACAAATCTTTGATCTAAATATCCCCCCTCAGTTTGCAGACTGCCTTTTTTCTGAGTCTTATCATAAATTACGAGTAGGGTGTGGCCACCTTTATCTAAGAAAGAGGATAAAAGAGCAAAATTAATCTTTGTTTCCTTTTCCTTCAAACAAAACATGTCCAGCACCAGACTTTCAGTGAACGAAGGTATGAAGGCTGTCTGATTTTTCAAATTTGGAGTATTTTTTTCTGAATTTCTTGTATCTTACAGAATTTGCAATGGACAGTTGAAGCTATAGTTTATTTTCTGAATACTCCTTTCCAATGTAGTCTACTAATTAGGATGGGAAACCGAGAAACAGGACTCCTAGTATTCATTCTCATTTCTTCCGCTGTGAATCCATTTCTCTGTGTCTCAAGTGCAGCCTCAGGTCCCATCTTCAAAACAGGATAGCATTCATATGAAACGCACCAAATTCCAGATCCCGATTTCAAGTGGGAATTAGATACCTAAACTAAGATACCTAACAAGATAGCTAAACTTACTAAAGGAGTAAGGATGCTACTTGTCTTTGAAAATCTAGGTTTAAGTTTTGTACTGTATTATTACAATTGTTATTATTTACACGGGAGACACATCTAAAAACTACCTGGCCAGTTTCTGTATGCATTACCCTCCGCTCTACTAATTTGGGAATAAACACTGCATAGAATTCACCGTTCTCGGGGTCCGTGAGTCCAGTGGCAAGTAAGAATGCCTGGCACGCTACCGACCAAAGGTGACCAGGGCCGATGTGCTTTACAACGCGGACGGTGCCTGGCGTGCGTGGGAACAGCTGTCCTCGCCCGCGCTACAGCCGACCTCAGGCAGCGGAGGGCAACGGCAGCCGCCCGCCCTTGCGCCTCCCCGACTTCGCCGCTCACAGCGCGCCGGAGAGCCCTCGCCCTCACGACGAGGGGATGCACCGGAACGCCTCAGCCACCCCCGGCAGCCTGGCCGGCCGCCTGCGGCCTGCCTGGCCGCGGCGCCCCGGCCAGAGCGCGCCGCCTCCGCGCCGTGACCGGGCCCCGC
>JAYKAV010000456.1:1754285-1852918 GCA_035582835.1 Phoebastria nigripes | reverse complement strand
AGAGGGCATCCGCGGCGGCTCCGAGGTGGAGCGGAAGGCGGGCAGAGCTGCGGGGCAGGCCGGAGCGCGGAGGCGGGCGGAGGCCCGGCCGGCCCCGGATCCCCCGGGGAGCGAGGCCCACCCCGACGCCCCCGAGGGGCGGAGGCCCAGCCCGCGCCCCGACCCCCGGCGGGCTTACCCGAAGGCGTGGGGCGGGCGGGCGGCTGGGGCTGGCGCCGCTGGCACCGCGGCAGGACGGGCAGCGTCCCTCTCCCACGAGCCCCAGCAGCGCCGCCGCCCGCGCTGGCTCCCTCCCCGGCGCGGCACTCCGCTCTACACCTTCATTATCCGCTGGATGGCAAGAGAAGGGCCAAACTCGGCATTTGTCTCCTGAGGCTGCCCGAGGTGCGAGAGCCCAAGCAGGACTAAGTGGTCTGGACATGCTCACAGGCGTGGCCCAAGTCGGTGCCTGCATGGACCTTGTGCTGCCCTCCAAGGCTCTGGAGGGCATCCCGGGGCACGGCAGTATCCTCGGCCATTGCCTGGTGTGTGACCAAAGGCCTTGACACCGTCTCCACAATGTGTTGCTGTGGAGTTCTTGTAAGCTGTTACAGTTCTCACCTTCCTCCTGGACCCTGTCACGAGCTGGTACCAACATGTTAACTAAGAAGTATTAGCTTGGCTTTTGTTTTTAACATAGTAATCTCATTCACCAAGTGATGGTTCATTTGTGACATTATAACATGTTCCTTTACAGCTCTCTGTTTTTAAATAAATAGTTTCTTAAATGAGGTTTGGCTGCAAAAAGATTGGGAATTCTTGTTCTAGTATGCAACTCCAGAAAAAAGATGGCTAATGTAAACCAAAAACTCATCAAACATTTTAGAGCTTCTTCACTGTAAACACTTACTTAAGCACTTTGCTAACTCAGGTGTGTCTTCAGAAGTCTAGTTTCTTTAGGATAATTGAATTTGTCCATGTAACTTGTAAGTTACTGACATCCTTTTCTAAAGATGTTTGATTCAAGAGACATTAGTAAACTGTTGAATTATTGGCACCTGTTTTCATTTTTGTAGTCCTCAAGGTCATTCAGTTCTTGCTGTAGAGCATTCTCCTTTTCTTCCATAATGGTAGTATTTTTACTGATATTCGTATCACACAACAGCTATAACCCGAAGTAAAAACCCAAGGAAAGCGTATCACTTGTACTTAGGATAAAAAGTCAAAAGTGAAGTCGCAAAGCTTTGGGAAGCCAAAAGCCATTTCTGCAGCCTGCTACATCTTATTAAAACTGCCCAGTCTTCATTAAGATTTTGCTTTGTACTGTTCAGTGAGACACTGTAACTCGGCCTGGTAAGAATACAACTTTTCCCTAAACCAGAAACACCTTTGGAGAATTGTCTGTATTATTTCCGTATCCCTTTCAACCTAATCTCAACAGTCTCTCTGTTTTAAAATAAATACCTGTTTGATTTTGCTAGTCTAAGAAATAATGCTCTGATGAAGTTACTGGAATAATTTCTAGCAGGCACAAACCAACCGGAACTTTGACCATTAGCTTTAACATGGACAGAGTGAAAAGAGAGTGAATGGATATCTGCAACGGTTGTAATTCCTGTTTTGAAGAAAGCATGAGAGACAGCCGGGCCAAGAGAGGGAATCAGTACCAGAATTAAAAAAGGGAAAGCAAAAAACCAGGCATAATAATTTTTGAAGACTTTTTAAACCTTACAAGCACATTACATTTATTTATCAGGTACCTTACTTCGTTTTTTGTTGGCATGATAACATGGAAATTCAGACAGGTTCTATAGCCATTAGATCGCTATCTGACAAAGATACGGATGCCATGTATACGGTATGTTTTTACTGGACTTCAGAAGGCTTAGGGTTTTACCCAGTATCTGTCTGGAACATGCGAACGTTGTCCATCTCTCATTCACAGACCCAGCAACGTTGAATCATTTTCAGAATACAGTAGTGTACAAACAATTACACAGTGGCCTCGAGAGGGTGCCCTGCTGATGTCGGTGTGCATTTCTTTGAGAAGGATAAATTCTGGATGCTGAGAAAACACTTCCTAAAGCTCCACTAAGCTCCACATCGCACCAAGAGTAATGTATGGGCAACCGACACTATGTTTCAATCAAACGTTAAAGGAAAGCTAAGATAGTTTTAAATAATAGTGTACAGATGGACACGCGATGGCAGGATTTAGAGACATTACTGTGAGCTGTGCTGTGGGATAAATACATTTAAACAATGAATTTGCTTGTGTTACCTTTTGAGACATGAAAGTGGAGGTCTCTGCTTCTCTTGATGTACTTGTGATATCACAAACTCCTTAAGCAGCAGACCCGAGGACTGCTTCCTTAGGTCACAGTAATGCCAAATCCTGCAGGACAGACAAGCCTCTAAATCAGTCCCAGAGGGTAAGTGAAACAGCATTTTTTTACTTAACTGTGTTCTTAAACCCTATTTCTGATATCTACGTACACCTCTTTGTCAAACTTTATTTTAGTCAGATATTTCTATATTCATTTTAAAGTTGGTTTACTTAGTCTTTCATTGCTGTTGAATTTCAGTGCAAACATACAAGATTTGTGGCTTATTTGATCACTTAACCAGTGTTCAGAGACTGCCTGCTCCAGGAGTAGTAGAACACTGAAAGATATACAGTGGGACTAGCCTCAACCATGAATGACAATGCAATTTATTGCTCTCCTGTAGCCTTCAGGTAAAGGCTCTTACCATTAATGCAATACTTCTGTATTCTTAATTTGTGAAAGACCGACCACAAAGAAGTGTTCACCATATGAATGCAACAAAAAAAAAGGACAAATATTTAATCACGTGAGCCTTACATGGCTAAGATTGCCACAGCAAATTAACTTCCTTCTTAAGTGTACATTTTACTTATTGACTTGCATATCACTTCCTTTGAATACTCCTAACATATTCAGTAACACAAAATGCACCATGTAATAGTGCAATTTAGCTACTTCACTATAAGCCAGGATCACATAGTTTCTCTGCACCTTCTTCTGGAGAAATCCTAAAATCACTGCATGGCTTTACTGAGCAAGGGAAGTTGTGAAAGACATATACACAGTTAGGGTGGAAAGTGTAGCATTATAGTTTCTTTGCACAGTTCGGTGAGGCTGCTGGCAACCCGTACAGTTCAGTCTGCAAAAAATCTTAGTAATGTTCCATTTGTGCTCATTTTTTATGCTTGTGCTTTGCCTGAGTCTTTCAGCTACATTATTTCAACTGTTTTTAGTTATGAGGAAAGATGAAACAGAGAGGTAAGAATTCTGGCCACTTTGTATTTAATATTTAATCGATTAAAAATCACCTTGGCTTCAAAGAGGGATTGCTGCATCAGTACGAATTAGTACCTTTCTTGGTCTGATAAACATCTATTTTAATTCCAAAGCTCTGGATCACTGGAAATGACACAATGAATATACACGATAATTTCATAGGCACTTAGACCCTAGTCTTGATCAGAGCTGCAGTTGTTCGAAATTGCACAGGACACATTCAGCACCTTGCAACACCTTCTGTAAGACAAAAGTGGGAGGAATAGGAGTACTGCTCTGATAAATCACCTATGGGGTTAAATAGAAGCAAAAATATATGTGGTTTGGTCAAACTGAAGGGCTTAGCCCTCTGTTTCTCTTTCTGTATCTTACAACACATCCTGGAAGTGACAGTATAAATGGCCACACGGCTCCATCTCTACGTGGAAGCATTATCAAAGTTGGGTCCTTCTGCCTCACGTAAGGATAGCTGTGTTCACTGCAGGAGAGATCAAGGCCTGAACAAAGTCCCTTTAGGCAGTCACCTATTTTCCGCTGCTTCTTAGAAATGTCACAGCCAAAATGACATTATATTTTACCTCAATTAAAGGCATTATCCTCATTCAGATACTGCCGTAGATCTCTGGTTCCCAGAAGTATTTTTATTCATATGGACATTTTTAGCTGGGGAGGACAGGAAGTCATCATTCCAGGCTAAAGGACTGAGAAACTGAAATTGTGTAGATTGTTCTTCCGTGATATTCTGAAGATCCTTTTTATGCTATTTTGAGCCTACTTTCTAAATCCATTTTTATAATGGTCATTTACCTGTGATTCATCGTCCTTCACTGTTCAGAGGTAATCCTTTTGTCTGCTTTTGCCACCTCTTCATTCAGTGATGTTTGTCAGGACCTCTAATATCTGTAATCAGCCCAGTCAGCTTTTGATATTTCATGGGGGTGCCAGCTACTGCTGCAGTGCATGAAAGCAGAAACTTACACCATAATTGCTATACAGATCTGTTATATGGATCCAGAGTGTGAATTTACAGGGAAAAGGAGGAACTTGGTAGGCTGGAAATCCCTCATTTCACTGCCCTATGCAGCGCACACTCTGGGACTCCAGCCACCCCAATTCTACCATGACCACAGACAGCTCTGATTCACATCAGAAAGCAACAGAAATATCAATATTCTATCATTTGATGGTACAGTAGAAGAATGCAAAAGGACCACATCATAAAACCCCATCTCGTAATTGTAAACAGTCTTCCCTAGACGTTCTAGTCTCTATGGTACAGAACCATACTTGGATATTCTTTTTAAGCTTTCACTCCAGTTTGCATGTCTCCCGTTTCTTTTCTCCTTGGCAGAAAGCCAGCTGGAGGAGCGTCTCTGCACTGCAGTGAAAAGCTGCAGCTCTGGAAAGCTACCATGTCAAAAATAAGCAGCAAGTATTAAGACTGAATCACCTGAAAACAGGAGGCACTTCTACCAGCTGGTATGAAAATCTCTGAAAATCTTTCATCTTCATGTTTTGTCGTCATGTTTTCCCTCTGTGATCTACAATCCTACTTTCATGATAGAATTTATTGTACGCTGCTGTTTATTTGCAGGTTTATTGCTTTATTCACATATTTACCTGCTTCAGTGCAATCCCTTGAGACAAACTAAATTAATGCTGCTATGCAAGTTACAACACACAGAAATAAATTAAACCCTTTTGATGCACTGATCCTCTCTGTCTACGAGACTTATTTCATAAAGATCATAGCCAGTGGTGTCACCACAATTTAATGTGAAAAAGACCTATTGCATCATCTCCTAAGTTATCTGTTGAGAGCACCTTTTGATTAAAGATCTCAATTTGAGAAAGCTCTCTAAGCAAGTAACATCAGTTGTAGCCTGCAGAGATAATTATTCTGGATTTTCCCCCATTTCTGTGGTTGGCTTTTTTCCTGATGATCTTCTGTCAGAGTCTTATGACACTATAGATTCACATATGCTTGCCAAAATGCCGACTGTCCGAACCTTCTGAGTTTTCAGCCGTGTCCTCACTGCAGGCGTGGTGGGTACTAAGGAACGAAACAGGGCAGGACACTGGTTTATCTACCCATCAAGCCTCCTAAACTGTAGCTCATCTCTAGGGAAACCTTGCAGACTGCTGGTGGCAGAACCTGACACTCTTTTAGGAAACGCTGCAGATTATTGCTGACTTGACACTTGTTTTACAATAGCTGGGTTGCTTTTCCACCCAGCTGCATCAGCACAGGATGGATCTCCCTTTCTTTGTCAGAAAAGACATGGATTTTTCTATCTGAAACTACTTTCTGGTGGCTCTCCCTTGTTCAGCATGCAGAAGTCTCACACTTCTGAGTTTGCTCAGCTTTTCCACATACTGCATTGAAGTGCTTTGAAGATGTGGCTAGCTAGAACTGACTGTTAGTAATATGGACTTGTGCCATGAATTAAGGCCCTCTCTGGTCACCCTGGACATTAAGAACGCCTGTCTACACAGCAGTTGACAGCTCACAACAGTTTTACACTGGCAGCTAGCAAAGTTCAGAGATTTGTCTTGTATCTCATGTTTCTGGAATCTCATCACTTACTGTTGGAGACCATTACACTTGCCTTTGACTGAACAGGAAGAAGAACCACCAGGAAGAGATGAAGATCTGACTGTTCTGCTTACTACCAAGTGATGGAGAAGAAAGGAGGAATGTAAACGATGACGCCAAGCCTAGGCATCTTTTAGCACTGCTGACTTCCATGATTTTATTGTGGATATTGCAAAAACTCAACAACAGGCATTCAAAAATCCCCGTGGATTTCTGTATTTAAGTAGCTCCCTCACACTCAAATCACGAAGGTGAACTAAACTCCCCGCCGAATCACTCTGTTGAAGCTGGTGAGCCCGGCACACGGTTTTGAGCACCTGAGCCTGGCAGCTGTACCGCTCCTCCCCTCGTGTCAGAAGACGGGAGCGCAGCCGTGCCCCGCCGGGGACCGGGAGCCCGCTCCCCCAACGCCGGCTGGAGCTCACCGGCAGCCGCTGTCCCGTCAGGGCCGGCGCCGTGCTCCGCGCCTGCGGACAGGCCGGCTTCGGGCCGGCAGGCCGGGCGGGGCAGGCCGGGCGCGGCAGGCCAGCGCAGCCCGCGCTGGGGACTGCCTGAGCCGGCAGAGAACCGGGGCCTCTTGGAGCCGAGGCCCTGCCGGGTCTGCCCGGGCCCTGCGCGGGCGACGGGCCGCGGGCCCGGTGGCGGGCCGGCCTCCGAGGCCCGGACGGAGCGGAGACTCGGCCGCGCGGCGAGCGCAGGGGCGGGAGCGGGCGCGGGCCGCGGCCGGGGCCGGGGCCCAGAGGCCACGCCCCCTCTCCTCCGCAGTAGCGCAGAGCCACGTGCAGGCTCGGCCAATCGGGGAGGGGCTCAGGGCTCTTTAAGAGCCGTGCGCCAGTCACCGCGCGCTGCAGCAGCGGCCGCCGGGGTTGCCATGGAGACCACGGCCGGGCCGGTCGCTATGGAGACGGCAGCGCCCTGGCTGCCGGGCGGGCCGCGCCGCCGGGAGCCGCGGAGGCACGCGCTGCTCGTCGTGATCGGGGAGATCGGGACGGAGCCGGAGCGGGGGGCGCTGCGCGGCGCCCTGGAGCGCGGTGAGGAGCGGGGCCGCGGCGGGAGGCCCCGGGGCGAGGCGGGGCGGTCCTCGCCTCCGAGTGCTGCGGGGATGCGAGCCCACCCGCGCCTGCCGCGTTGTCCCCGCCGCCGCCCGGCCCGAGGCGGAGCCGCCGGTGCCCGCCCTGCCTTGCGGCACCGCCGCCCCGCCGCAGGGCTTCGCCCTCCTCCTCGCCGGAGGGACGGCGGTGCGGGCCCGCCGGTCCGGCGGGGGAGGAGGCCCGCGGGCGGCGGCTGAGGGGAGGGCTGGTGCTCTGCCGGGGCCGCTGGGCGGGGGCGGAGGAGATGGAGGCCGCTTGTGAGCACGTCCTGGGGCCGCAGATCCTGGCAAGGGCCTGGGGCTGGGGGAGAAGCCCTGCTGGGCTCGGGCGGGCTTCGCGGGCTCGGGCGGGCTTCGCTGCCCCGGTGGCGCAGCCCGCAGGGTTCCGGGTGACCGGGGTGTCGGCTCCGGCCAGGAGGAGCCCCGGGACAGATGGCATCGAGGAGAGTCAGTCTGGCGCTGTTCCTGCAGGCTGGCATGCTCACAGGTGTTCAGGCCATAAGTTGCTGTACCTTTTTTCTCCCCCTGTGCATTTCTTTATTTGCATTAGTGAAATGCAGTTAACACTGTTTTTTAATGTCTTAAAGCTTGGAGACATTTTATGGTTCTAATTTCCCCACGCTCCTATTTCATTAGTGGGTCAGTGGATTGCATCTTATTTCCATCTTACCCCAAACTTCTATCTTATTAGTTGGAGGATTTGTCTTGCTCAACTGTTTACTGCGGTGCAAGGGGGCAGCTGCAAACAGGGGCCTGTTGTGCTATGGCCTCTCCCTGTCTAAGGAGCAACTGTGTGGACCAGAGAGGCTGAGGGAGGGAGGATAAGCCACAACAGTGAAGTGAGCTGCTTCAGGAATGACACAGAGCAAGATAGGACTGCCATAACATTTTGCTCCTTTGTTATCCATATTGTGGTAGCACCCAGAGGCCTTGGCAATGAATTAGTCTTTGTATATTAGATGCAGTGTTGTTTAAAAGCAAGGGGGAAGGAGGTGGTGAGATGGTAGCTCTTGCTTTCTGGCAGTTTCTGATGGTTCCTGAGAAAAAGAGAAAGGAGAGGTTGTCAGCTACATCAGGACCTTAAGGGAATCCCTGTTCTCAGAGGTGTACTAAACTGCGTATTAGAAATAAAGTAATAGCCTTTTGACTTTGCATGCACTTCTTCCCTCCCTGCCCTGCATTTCCAAGACACATTGGTTTAAAAGATGGCAGTGATAACAGTTGTAACTACTGGCCAAACTGTGTTATTTGGAGGTACTTCTGCCACTGTTTTCCTCTCGAGCATCAACAGTACTGAGGAACAGATGGACAGTGCAATTTAAGAGAGGGGGTGGGTGTAAAAATGTCAAGTCTTGTCCAATTTCTCCACTTCAGCATCTTTTCCATCCATCTCTGCTGGCAGGCGACTTACCAGCTACTTAGAGAACAGTGTTTCATTCCCTTTTCCAAGGGATGGCTTTATTCAGTAGGGGTAGGTCAGATTATGACCATTTGGCCTCTGAAAGCCTCTCTTCAAAGGGGCTACTCCTGCTTTCTGCACAACAGGAGGATCATGTTTGCTTGGCACTTCACTGAACTGGTGTGCCAACCTGCATCCTTATCCATTCTCTGAATCTTTGAAATAGTTACAGATCAGACTGTAAACTAACGTATCTTGCTCTTTGATTCTGTGGTCATATGCCAATAACCTGAGAATTCCCACTGGAGAGAAACATTAAATGCCAATTTTGCAACATAATTGTCATTACCGCAGCAGAACTAGGTTCTACAGTTAGTTTTGTCTGATCAGAAACCCACTGAAATTCTGCCAGGTGCAGACACTTTGCATGAGAGCCATTTAAGCAGTATTGATAAGTTACTAACAGTAGAAGTGAACTGCTGAGGGAGCTAGGAACCTGGGTTTCAGACTTTCCTCTGTCACTGACTTAGAGTAGGACCGCCAGCAAGTCATAGAGGCGTTTTCCCCACTGTGAAATGGGAGAATGACCTCTTCTTGAAATAGACCAAGATCTGCAAATTGGAAGATGGATATAAAAGGTAAGAATAGTTAAAATGACAGCAGGGTCTTGAGATCTGTCAACAGACAGCATATTGTAATGTTGGAGACACCTATACTCTTGATTCAGGGAGTTCAAGAAATGTGGAAATGGTACACACATGATGATTCCCACTTAAGTGATAGCTTGCTGGAGAGGGTTCACGTGAGGTTTGTGTGAGGGTAGAACAGGCTGCTGAGCAGGAGATTTGATTTCCTCAGGAGACAAAGCAGTGTGAATAACAAAATGCTTCTGCCCTTCAGAAAAGCATTTTTCTGCAACTTGGTAAGTATGGTAAGGGGCTTATAGCCCTGATAACAATCAGATTAACAAAACTGGCAAATAAAGTTGGCAAGCAAAGTTGGTCCTAAGGGTTACATACTATACATCTAGATACAGTTTTCTAAAGGATGAAAAAGCTAGGTTTTGTTTTGTGTCTTTGTTCTGTTGGCTGTGGCACCCTGTCTGCGCAAAAAAAAAAACACCACAAAGAGATTTTTTCAGTGAATAAATCTCTTGCTCTGGCTGATCCAAAAAGTGTGCTTTCCCAGACTTCTTCCTATACCTTCGTTCAGGAGAATGGAATAGTGAATATAGGACATTATGGGAACCTGCTTGTTTCCGTGTGTAGTGCTTCTTAGGCAGTGGTGTGTATCTGTGGGATGCTTGAACAACACTTATTCTGAAATGCTGTCTAATAAATACTGGTCCTATTTTTCTGTTCCTGTGTGATTTTTGTCCAGTTTTGAAACAATATCTGGAAGACTAGGTCTGGTATTAGGGGGAAATGCCAAATCTTATAAGCCAATTACCTCAGCAGGAAATAAAAAAGTTCACAAGGGCATAAGGAAAGAGATGGAAAACTGATGAGTCACATGGTACCTTACCCAAGCCGTGCATGTGCAAAGAGCATGAATATTTAGAAACCTTATTATGGTATAGCCTGCACTCTTGTTTCAGGAGGTAGAGGATCCTAATCAGCAAGGGCAATGTTCTGGCTGCTGTGCCATGGGATGATAAATTGAAATTGTGGCAAGTGTGGATTAGGAGTAACTTCAAACTACCTGGAGGGGAAAAAATGTTGAATAAATTGTTGCAAATAGGATGATGAGTGAGATAATTTCACTCTTCCCTTTCCTTGCTCTGAAAGAGGATCTCTTCTTTCTGCATCCTACAGGGTGTAGCAGTACCTCAAATAGCATTTATTGCTGCAGTAGGACACCATGACAGTGACACAGCAGCTAGAGTCAGCAGGATTTGCCCTGTAGAGTGCCACCTTGTTCCTGTCCAGGTCAGAATGCTTATCAGTACTGCATTAAGACGCACTTTTATTGGACATTTGCTTCAACAATCATGCTTTCCAAGAGTATAGCATAGTAAAATATTTTGTTCACCTTCTTGCTCCCTGTCTTTTATTACGTTTCATTTGTTCCTATCCCATGCCCAAACTGAAAGGAACAGATGTTCTGTGACACTGAAGGTGGTGGTAAGTTGCTTTTTTCTTTTTTTTCCTGATGTTCAGAGGGTTTACTGAGGGTTTTTTGTCCACTCTGCAGTGTAGACTGTCAGGTAATAAATAAGCTATATTACTCTACTGTGTCAGCTGTCACCAGAAAAAGAAACTAAGAACAAAGTTTTCTCAAGCTGCTGTAGATTCTACAGGCCTTGAGACTACTGAACTGTGTGATGCAATGATTACTAACTCTATCTTGGTTATGTGTAGAAAGCTGGAGTTTGTATCCTAGCAGATCCTGTTTCCCACCAGTGGCCAGCAGAAGCTGTTGCACAATGTGGTGTTACTGTGCTGGAGAACTAGAACTGCAGCGACTGGGAATGGTATCTCCACGAAAAATCAACACACTTGACTTGAAAGAAGGCAGATATCAGATGCAGTAAAACTTTATATTTTATGCAAGAGAGGACATGTCTTCAGAAGATGGTGGAAGAACTCTCAGTGAGGACCCCATCAATAAACACTGGGGCTGAAATTCTTGTTTCAGTTAACTCTTAGAAGTCTGTGGCATTAGCCTTCAACATCTGTACCTCAGCAGGCAGCAGTACAAGAGGCTGGAGTAGTGATTCATGCTGATATCCTGTTTTGTTCATGGTGCCAAAGTGTAGTATCACACCATCTAGGAGAGGCTGCTCCTTACTGGGATGTGAAGATCTGTGATCTGTAGTGTTTGGTGTCATCCAGAACGTACAACTGCTCACACTGAGGTCTGAAGGTGACTTCCCCAATATGGCATGGTGCCACTTGCTCTGGGAGCAGATGCTGCTTCCTGCTGTGATATGAAGGTGATGAGCTTACAAAGCTTATATAGATTAAAGAGCAAACTCAAAGGGTCTCAGTGGGATCAGGGGCTTTGAAGGAGTGATTAGGCAGAGTGAGTTGGGGGGGGGGGGCTTTTGTGACTTGAGGGATGCATAGGCTATAAAAGCAGAGAAGCTGGTGTCTCTGAGCTGTTTAGTAGTTTAACCACCCAGTAGACCATCTCTACTAGTGACCAATGCTGGATAATGCAGAAGATGTAAAACTAACATAAAGTATTTACTTGGTTAGGCAGTAGTGTAACTTATTTAGCATCAATCCCTTGTAGCTTGTTAGTTTCACTTGCGTGAAACCCAAGTTGAATGAAGACTTGCTCACTGCATGTACTTCAGGGATAGATGTTTTATGGAAGGTAAGCATCTTATGGCCCTCTGCTTCTGAAGACTTTCTCCATCCTAAGTATGCTCTTTTGGATGCGCATCACTGGTCCTTCTGTGTCCTGTTAACTTCTCTATCTCCACTTCTGTTTCTGGAGTAAATGTACTAACAGCTCACTATTCTTTTTTTTTGTTGTTGTTGGGCAGGAATTCGTTCCTGGAACATTAACATTCTGTCCTGTGACCTGAATCAGCAACTGCGACTCTTTGTAACTCGACACCTGGCTCAGTTTTCTTCAGAAGTCAAAGGTCAGCTTTTTGGTTTATCAGCATTAACTTTTAACTTTTCTTTTGGGTTTGAAAAAAAAAAAATACAGAATAAAGCTGATATTGTGATTTAGAATGTCGAATTCAATTAGTGAGTTGTTTGCCCAGGATTCTGCAGACATGAATACTAAAGAAGAAAAACTATCTTAAGGATCTGTTGGATGCAAGGAATTTAACTTAAAATTACATACCTTACTACTGAGAATAGAGTGAATAGGAACATATGCTGTTTAAAAGCCTATTAAGCTAGTAAGTTAGAATTTATCTGCCTTCTGTACCTTATTCAGGTGGCACAACATAGTTTTACTTTAAGCTATTTATGATCCATCTCTTCCTTTTGGGTTTTGGAATGTACTTTTGTAGGCAAAAAATGTGTTGCAAGTAGTGTGTAAGACTAGTCAAATGACTTTCTGAATCCCTTTTTTGAAGGCCTATCTCCCTTTCCTGAGAAGAAAATGAATAAGAGTGTTAAAAATGACATTAACAGTTAGAAAGTGTGTTTGCTTAGCTTGTGAAAAGCTTGAACTCTGATCAGGCTGTTCATAAGACTTTTATGTAATGTATGTTAAAGTTACTATAGTAAGCATAGACGACACTGTTGCAAAATCTTTTTATGTAAGACTGTCTTGAAGCTCATTGTATGTTTTACACTCTTGTCAAAGCTTCTGAATATGTTTTCCAGTTGGGGAAGCTGTTCTCCTAATGGATAGCTGTGAAAGAAGGTACCTGGACTCTTCTCAAATGTGCCACTGACTGAGAGGTCTCTTAACTTTCCTGTGACTTTTTAACATGGGGATAGAAAGTCTCACTCCTTGCAAAGCAGTGTGTGTGTATACCCACACACTTGTGGGATTAAAATACTGTGTATGAAACGTATCAGTTGAAACACTCAGCAGAAGACCTGTCTAAATTTGAAGCAACTATAACAGAGTGTATAGTACAAATAGACTAAGCACTAACAAGTCACCATGAGTATAACACTTGCCCAAAACCTCTTATAACTCAGGGTTGAAATATCTGGATTAATATTAGCAACATGTATCCCCCTCACTCCCCTTTCTTGGTTCTTGAGGAGCAAAGGGTGATAAATGTGATGCCAGTCTATAAAGAAGGTTCTGTGAGGGATCTGGGGAATTGCAGGTCTGTTAACCAACTGTCAGGTCTACTGAGCAAATCAGTAGTAACTGTAATAAAAGGCAGAATTAGTGTCTACCTGGGAAGAGTCACCATTGGTTCTGTGAAGGGAAGTCCTGCTTTTCAAATGTCTTGAAGTTCTTTGAAGAGATCAGCAAACATATAGATGAGTGATTTAGTCTACCAGCCAAAAATGTTTTGGGAATCTAAGTCCAAGAAGTCTGTTTAAGGAAGCCTATTGGCTGTAGAATTAGGGGCCAGGCTTTGGTATGCAGAAGTTACTGAGAGAATGATGGGTAAACAGAAGTTGTGATGTAAATAGCCAGCTCCATCAATGGAGGTGAATTGCCAGTTCAGTTCAGCAAGGTACATGCTGCTTAACATAGCTACTTAAAGGGTGAGCAGTGAGGCAAGTTTGATAATCCAAAGTCATTCAGGACTCAGTAATGCTGAGTCCTGACTAAAGAATTTAAGCTGTTGTAAGGTGAATGCCCGTATGCAAAACCAACCCCCAAATGTGGCTTCAAATTAAAAAAAATAGTGGGTTCTGAACTGACCATTACCATGGAGGAATGAAATCCTGGAATTATGGTACAGTTCATGGAAGCATCAATTCAGTGCTTGGCAGCAAACAAAATGGATAAAATGTTAGGAATTACTGGGTAAGAACAGAGAACAAAACAAGGAGCATCATGGCACTGTATATTAGATCCCAGATCTTTAATACTGTGCAGTTTTGGTCCCCTTATCTCAAATGTAGTGGAACTGCAGTAGAACTCAGAGGGGTAATGAGGATGGTCAGAGGTCTGGAGTAGCTTTCTTTCAAGAAATGATCGAGTAAGCTGAGATGCTTCAGTTTAGAAAAGAATCGCCTAAAGGGATGAACAAGAACTAGGGTGAACTAAATGAAACTGGTGGAAGTCACATTCAAAAGAAAATATGATGATATGGTTGCACATTCAACCAATAGTGGAGCCATAGACTTATCTCCACAACATCCTTTGGCAAGAAGCTTGTGTGGTTCAGAAAGGAAACTGGATAAGTATTTGAAAGACATCCTTTGGGGGGGGCTGTACTAAATGGATGAGCCAAACCAGGGGGACTTTATTGTCCCTTCTAACCTTACTTAAGTCTATTACAGAACACTCAATATGTATTTCAAACCATTAAATCTTGAATGAGGCAGAACAGAAGAAGAAATTAAGTATAGAAGCAAACAGCACGAATGAAGGATTTCTGTTCACCTGTGCATCCACAGACACTCCTTAGATGGGTGTCTCCAGTGTGCAGTTACATAAATTTAGTTCTGATTAGTTAATTTCTGTAGCTAATGACATAGATCAGCTGGCATCTTGTTGCATATCCAACACAGACTTATGATCTGGGTCTGACAGAAACTTGATCTCACCTCTAGAAGAACATCAGACGTGAATGTTGTTTTTACTAGCCATTCACAGCCACTTCTGTTCTGAGAAACAGAGATGCCTTGTGGAAAAACTTAGTTGACTCTTCTAGTGGGACTGGGAAAGGGTAGAGCAACATATGAGGCAATGATGTCTTGCTCAGGTTGTCTCCTACTATTGTAACTGGTTAAGCAGTGACCTGTTAGATGCCCAGTTTTCTACAAGTGTTCTGAGGATTTAAACTCTACAGCCCCTAACTGTCTGATACAGACTCTTGCAATGCTATGCTACTGTAGCAAGCAATGAAGTCTTCTATTTTGTAGCTGTCACTGTAGCTGAATACCAGTGCAAGGGGTAGTTGAAAGAGCAATCCAACATCCAAACATCTGTCTGATCTATTTTGCATTACAAAAAATCTCAAATCTGAAAGGAATTAACTGGAGAGGAAAATACCTAACTGAAACTGATCACCAGCTCCTGTTGAAGGGTTGTGTTTCTGTTAGGTATAATGTGGATATGGAAGCTTTCATATCTATATGGCAGGGACTACTAGAGCAACAGTTGAATGGCTTGTGGCTGGCAGTTTTTTTTAGCAAGAGCAAACAATAATTATTGCTAGTTAAGAAGAAACCCATGATCTGAGCTGATAGCCTCCCTTTCTATTGAAGCCTTTCTTGACTGGCATAACCCTAACTTTGGACAACCAAACCCCACTGATAACTGAAAGTATAAAATTTCTGATTTTTGTCTTGCTTTTGCTTTTTGTTATGATCTAGTCTTTATCTGGGATAATAGTGATGTGTGTGTTTGTCACCTCCAGGTTAGACTTCTGCATCCCATTAGGTTTAGGTCTGAAAACAAGAAATAACAAAACTCCAGCATGTATAGGAGATAGTAGACAGTACAGTGTCACCCTGTAGGGCCTCTGGCTACCAGTTCTCTTTGTGCCCTGTTTTGACTTTCTTCATGAGTTGGCAGATAGCTGCTCTGTAAAAGCCTCTGTCTTGGCTGTGGCCTTGTGGTTCCGTAGGTGAACAGGACCTAAAAGTTGACTTAATCTTACAACCGTGTCTCCATTTATGTATGGCAGGACAGCTCTAACTCTAGAGCAGTGTAACTGGAGCCTGAAGCATTATCTTGATTCAGGCTGTAAAGTAGGAAACTGAATTAGACAGACTCTGACCACCTGTAAAGCATGGCAGGTCCTCTTGTCTGAAGGCTCTCCCCTGTACCTGAAAATATTTAATGTATTAAACATTTAAAAATGCTGCTTGTCTTCTCTCCAGAAATTATTTCTGTAAGAGTCCTATAAGGTTCCATGAAACCTCCTGTGGGCTTCCTCATTCAGGTCTAATTATTTGGAAAATGTGAGATATTAGTCATGTGGCCTAAAGGATTGTAGGTTCTTGCTATTCATCCATTGTGATCTTAAGGACTCGGGTTCTTACTGCTAACATTGCATTTGTAAGATAATGGCTAGGCTAACATTAATCTGTTTATTAAAGTGCTGTGGTATCACTGGACCTGAAAAATCCTTGCTTTATCACACTAGGGTCTAAAGATCCTGACCTGTTTTCCCAATAGCGCTTAGCATCAGACAGGCATGTGATAAGAAGTGTTCAGTATTTGCTCAGGAAAGAGCTAAGGCATGTATAGGGATGGATAGGATTCCAATAACATGAACAACTCTATGGTCTGTCTGCATGCTTCACTGACAAACTTGCTGATCAGTAGCAGTAATTTTATCTCATCTATGTAGAAATAAAGACTAACTGTTATGCTTTAATTTGATAGATATTGGTGGTCTCAACTAAGCAACAGAACAATGGCCTATGACTTTAGTAGAACAGTTTGTGATCTGTAAGTCTGTTTTCTATCTTCTGACAGTGCAAAGTAGGAAATCAATATCTATTTTCCTTTCTGCAATAATGGTTCTAGTGCCACAGTGCAGACTTTAAGCAGCCATAGCTATCTGCAGGATCTGGTAGAGCTGAAGAAACACATGTATTCATGCTCTTCCTTGATGTAAGGATTTCACATGTTGCTATGTATTAATTGGTGTGCAATGGAGAAAGTTCTGGAGTTGGCTCAGTCAAATTGTTCCTTAAGATTCTGGTGCTGCTGTACTTCAGTAACACTGGAGAAAAAGTGACAGAGCTTAGACACTAGACACCAACGGGATGTGCTCTGTATTCTAGGACAATTCCCAGCTTCTCCTGGAGGAACTTGCCTGCAAAATGTCCCAGATCAGTCTGTCCCTGTGTCTGTTCAACAACATGTTTGTTACCTGGGATCAAGTGCAATTCTAGTTCATCCTATAGCAAATATTGATGCAGGATATATTGAAGAATACTCTCTCTCTATGGCTTCTTGAGGTGCTGCAATTCAAGATTAGGTCTTGTTTATGCAGGTGTAGCTCTTGCAGTGTAAGACATTTCCCAGATACTGTTATCTCTTAAAGCGATATGCCAAATAAGCTATTTTCTATCAAATTTAGTAAACTAATCTGAGGGAGGCTGCCCGTCTCCTATAGGCTGTAAAAGTAACTCCTGGCATGAATTCCTAACCTCATTTAGTATGAACAGCACTACTGTAGCTGTGGTGAGTTAGTTACAACTTAGGCAACTTAGGAAGTGCTAATGTCGTTGATCAGCTGGAGCAGGGCAGGCAAGTTTTGAGTGACACACTGTCCTAACTTACATCTTTTATTTACACAGAGATCCCCCAAACAGACAAGTCTCTAAGCCCCTTAGCAGGTCTTGCCTTTGTGTTTGAGTTTGTCCTGTAGGTCTGTTGAATAAAGGTATCCTTACGCTTCAGGATGGTTTGATGTGGCTATTTGGACAAGTCTCTCTCCAGGTGTGCTTCTCTTCTGCAAGATGATGCAGGCAGTCTGTAACAGAAGTAATGTCTTCAGTAGTTCAATAGCTTTGGAAGCTGCCTGGCTGAGAAGTCAGGGTCAGGGTCAGGGAGAGAAGTGGGTGGTGGTCAGGTTCTTTTCCCTAGGAAAAGACAGTGTGACTTAGAGCTATTGCAGTCTCTCTGCCAGCAGTGGCTAATACTACTAAAATCTTTTACCATGCTGCTTTTTTGATATTGTGGTATCACTAAGGATCATAATCATATTAAACAGTTTGGGATGACTCTCTTTGTAGGGCAAACTCGGCTCATCTGATTTCACTAAGGGAGTTGAAATTGTCCATAGAGACTTGATCCTGAATTGGAGGCTTGGAGCTTAACATGGTACTAGATATGCTACCACTCTTCCTCGGAGCCCCTCCCCATCATTACACACCTGCAGAATTTCCTGTGGGACTACACATTCCTGTGAACTCTGCACAACATCTCTTTGCTCTAGTACTTTTTTGGGAAAGGAAAAGTGTAGCTGGCTCTCAGCTGTTCCTGCTTCTAGTGTGGTCAGCAGTACAGATGTGAGATATTCTAGCCTGGCCTGGTGATCTAGGGAACATGGATTGGCCTTTGGAGCAGATCAGTTACTATAGGTGGCTTTTTGGTTTGTGGCAAGTGTGTACAGCTGGCATATGTCATTTCTCTAATAGAATCCCCTGGCAGCACTTAAGGCAAGAACAGCCAGGCAGAGACAGGCTTTGGGATTACAATGGTCTAGAGAGCAGGTTTGCCTCAAACTAGATACTTGCATGTTCCTGTTGCCCGATTCAGTAAGCATGGATCTTGAAATGCAGCAAGATGATCCCTCGGAAGGGGTCTATCCGTAGACTCAAGAATACTGAGGCAAAAGGAGTAAGCATGGGAATAATGGCCACAATTTAAAATGTATTAAGCGGCTGTCTAGAGCTGTAGAAAATGATGACAGTCCATACAGCTGAAGATTGCAGCAGGAGATAGTGTAGCTTAGAGGTGAATGCTGAAAGGCTTAAACTGAGGAGTTATGCTATAATCCCAGGATTTACTTGATGGTGGTGAATCTTGAGTATAGTCAGGTTTCTCCCAGTGACAGTTAGCAAGAAGCTATTGTTATGGTATGGTTCGGGGGGAGGATGTGGGAAAGACTGCTACAAGAGAAATTGCAGGTCACAACTGATAATGTAATCTAGAGAAGCTCTAAATGTAAACTGGGAATAGTCTTGACTGCATTCCATATGTACGATCAGATAATACCCCCTGGAAGATAGCTGCAGTCTTAAACAAATGCTCTTTTAGCTATGCTGCTTCTGCTTGAGCAGCTATTCTATACTGATTACTTTCATGGTTAAGAATATTTCTAACTTCTGTTGCAACTTGCTGCAAATTCATTGCTGCATATCCTGTAACAGCCCTATGAAGATGTGTGTTCATCGCTATTCTGCTCCAGATGGACATATGTAAAACTAGAAACTTTTCAACAGTAGGAGTTGTTCAGCTCTACACTGTAAATGCCCTCTTGTTCCTGCTGTGGGCACAGAGAAGAGTGGCTGCAACTGATTTTCCTCTTAGCTTGGTGTTAGCTCCTCTGAGCTGAAGGCTGTACTAGAGATCTCCTGAAATCCCTTCCAGTTAATGTTTTTATGATTCCATACTACTTGAAAGATCCCAGTCTTGCTTGTGTGAGGGACATGTACCTCTACACTGATATGCTTAGCAGCGTCTCTGGAGGGTAAAACTATTATTTTCAGAAGTATGTGCATTAATCTCAGAATATCATTCCCTTAATGGTTGATGTTTGCGCTCTGTGATTAGGGAAAAGTCAGCTTGAGCACAGCAGTTACTGTAAAGCCAGAGTAGTTCTTTGACCTTCTATTTAATGCAAAAGGCTTCTCACTCTACAGACTTATAACACCCAATAAAAGTTTGACACCACTGGCAAGAAACGAAAGATGAAGGCTGGTAATACAATATGACTAAGTAAAGCAGTCTATATAACAGAAGATTCCAAGACTTTCCTATCTGCAATTTCTCACTTGGTTATGGTAGTTATTTCTAAACTGTATTTGTATTATGTTAACGCTTAGTGTTTGAAGCTGAAATAAAAATGTAACTGCAGTATTCTGTGGGAACAGAGAGGGCACAGTTATCCCTCTGACAAGTTTTTAGTCTGTTTAGAGATGATGAGGAACAAATGAGTCTCAAATGTGGCACGAACGAGAGGAGAAAAGCTGAGGACAGAGCTGGTAATGGTGAGGTGGTCGCACCAGTGATACCTAATGCACCTTATGAAAGTTGATTTGTTGTTGGTTTTTCTTGTGGGTTTTGAGTTTCTTTTTTTCCACTCTAACTTGCTGGCTCTTTTCTGAGTATCACAAACAACATGACTCTTGCTGTAGGGGCAATCTCACAGCATAGTTTACAGGGTATGGATGGTAGGGACAGCAAGAAACCAAGCATGGATGTGATAATGACCTGCCCAAAGGGAAAAGGGGTAGTCCTGGATGGCAGCAGCAGAACAGAAAAAGGTAGGAACAATTATGGAAGACCTTGCATGACAAACTTTGTATGTGTTATGGAGAATTTGGAAGCTAGTAAATGGTCTGAAGGAGGGAGAGGGTCATGTGATGAGAAAAATGAACAGAAGTGTCAAACCAATTCAAGGGGAAATACTGAAGGCTTGTGTGCTCTTACATGGTGAGGGTAGCCCCATACGCGCTCTTGCACAGTTGTCAGTTGCCACTGGCTGCCATAGTAGTTTACGATCATGTACAGTGTCTCCTGGTGCTGGATGTTAATAGTTCTTTACAGCTGAGAGGGACTGTCTCTTTCCAATAAAAATCAACATGGTGCAAGATGAAATGCTCAAAATAATTACTTCTCAGCACAAGGAAGTATGTTTTCTAATATCTGTTGGTTTTGATGTTCAGAGAAAACAGCTTCTTTTTCTGAAAACAGTTCTCTCTACATGAACATTAGCAGCTGCTTTCAGCCCAACTAGGGGACTTTAAATAGCTCAACAGCCATCCCAGTGATCCTTCCTCTCAAACTGTACTTTGTGTTAGTCTTCAGAAAACTTTTTATAAATAACTAATGACATAATTGAAAATCAAGCAATTAAGAACAACATTCAGGTTGAACTTGATGGAACAAATGCTTGAAATAATGAAACATTGATGAGATACTTTTCTTGCCTCTGTAAAAGGATTATCAGAAATATGAAACCCTTTCAAGTATTAGCTTGCATATTTCTTTGCAAACTCAATGTTTTATGCTGAAAGCCAGCAGGGTTTGTATAACAGTCTAATAACTAGCTGCCTTGCAGGCAGATGGCCTCCAGGCTCTGCAGCCTTTCATATTTGACCTAATACACATGCTTCACATCCTACTGATGCCTTTGTTTTTACATTTAATACCAACTGAGGATACAGATACATCTGCCACAGCCCACTGAGGATGTAGCGAAGTTGCATTATAGTTCCTGAAGGCACCTGTCTTTTTGGATGAGTACTCCTAGAATGCTATTAACTCAAGCTAGGAGAAGAATAATCTGTTTTTACTGCCTCTCTAAAACTTATGGGCAGCTACAAAGAGGATGGAGGCTTTCTCTTCACAAGGGGCAATGAGTGCAAGTTGCATTGGGAGAGGTTTCAACTCAAGGTAAGAAAGAAATTTTTTTTTTACTGTGAGAACAATCATTCACAGGAACAACCTCCCCAGGGACATGGTAGAGTCCCCATCACTGGAGGTTTTCAAGATGTGATCGGACAGGGTGCTAGATAACATCATCTACGTTCCTTTTCCCATGAAAAGTTGGACCAGATGATCTTCTGAGGTCCCTTCCAACCTGGGCTGTGAACAGTTAACAAACAAGGAGTTTTACTATTGGCACAAATCCAGTTGTGTGAAGTTACAAACCTGGTAAGAAGCAAAGGCAAATGCATGAGTCCACTATGTACATCTTAGTCTCAAAGTCTGCATTTGATCCTCCTTTTACAGTAACAAATATCTCATAGGTTAATGTTTTTGCTTGTACAAGTGACTCATGTTCTTCATGGAACTTAGAATGGCTTTGAGTGTCAGCTTGTGCCATACACTTTTTTCCACTACACTGCTTAGTTAGTTTTCAGTGATCCATCTCAAGTGCATGACAGTAAAAAAAGCTGCCTTGTTTATTCAAATTATAGCTCCCAGATAGTACAGATGACAAGTTTGTGTGTTCAAGCAAAAGCTTCTCTAGACAAGAGGCAAAAGACCAATTGCTTGTGAAAATTATATTACAGTGAAAGTGTTATGTTCCCCATAGCTGTGGCCTTTTGCTAGAGAGACTCCTGTAACATAGATCATCCAGTGATGGATTTTGTTCAGCTCTTGGCTGTTAGTAAAAGGGCTACTATGTCCTAAATTTGCATGTTTAGGTAGTAAAAAAGTCAGTGGTTAACACTGCTTTTTTTCACAGATGCAATAATGATTCTTTGGACTTTTAGATGTGACTTCTAGTCCTCGAGCAGTTAACTTCCCTGCACTATTTGTCTGCCAACATACTTCTGACCAGAGAAACAGAAAAGCAAGCTTCTGTGCTTCTTCCTTATGTGCTTGAGGGCTGTATTTGCTCTCATAGTAACTACATGGAGCATGACTTCAAAGATCCTGTGAATTGCAGTCGCCCAAAATACAGTTTCCCATGCTGTAAGTGCAGCCCGTGTTTCTTGTTGCTACATGTAGCTGCAGCAATCCCAAGCATTGCTCTTTTCAGCTGACTTCTGTCACAAACAGCTTTAGATTTTTCTCCCAGATAACTGGTAAAGAATATCTCTGTGGGACTTACAAGCACCACCAGGATCTACCAGTTAGACATACTTTAATGAGTTACTTGTGCGTTCTGTAAGAATACGTATTCTGTAGGAATGCTGTATGTTAGGGTAGGTAGTTGTACTGGTTCAAGCAAAAGGTACGCCCAGCACAGTGACAAAAAATGGGTGCGTGGGCAAGAGTGTAAGATGAACACATAAAATGCTTCCTCCTTGTACTATCCTAGCTCATATCTCTTTCCAGCTCATGGAGTGGTATGTTTTCTGTGTGTTTAGTAACACTCAGCACTTTTCAACGTCCACAAAGTTTTTCAGTCTTTCCCTGCTAGAAGTAAAAAATCTGGCAAGGAATAGAACAGTTCAGTGACATGTTGCAGGAAGAAACCTGCAACCTCTTCTTATTTCCTTGGATTCTCATTCCTGTCTGGTCTCATTTTGATGTACAATTCCTGTCCAATCTAGTTGTGTTACAGGTTTGGCATATTTGCCTTCTCATTATTTCTCCAGACTGAAGAGGCCTGGCTTACCTAACGGTTCCTTATAGGGAAGCTATTCCATACCCTTCATCTTGTTTTATTAATGTCTTCCAGATCTACCTCTTTGAGATGCTGGGATCAGAAGTGTGCAGTGTTCAATGTGGGGTAGAGCTATGTATTTACACAGTATCACAAGATTTTTTTCTTTTCCTGATTTCTAACATATCGAGTCACTTTCTGACTGCTGCTGAGCAGTGAGCTGACTCCTGAATAGAACTAAGACTATCATAACCTCAAGATCTCTCCCCAGTGGTAATAGTTAGCTCTAGTTAGCAATAGTTAATGTCATTTCATGTGTGATTTATACTGATAAATAAAATGGTAAATGAAACTCAGCATTGTGAAGTCCCCCTCAGTAGTTCATCCTCAGCCATGCTAATAGCTTGGTATTATCCATAAGCTTTGCCACCAGTCTGCTTTCCTCCTTTTCAGGTTGTTTATGAGTATGGTGAACAGCACGAGTCCTGGTGTAGGCTTATGTGACATGCCTTGTGAAATAATAATTACACTATATCAATACAACCTTTGAGATTTTGACAAGCTTATTTGATTTTTATTAAGAAGTAAGGTCATATTTTCTATAATGCCATGCTGATTGGCATTCATTTTGTATTCTGTTTGAGTCTTTACTGCTGATGGGTTTTCCAGTCTTCTAGGACTTAAATGCCAGAGCACTGGAGCTCAGATTGGAAGCTGAGAGCTTCTTAGTCAATCTCTTAGATCTTGTACAGAAATTATCTGTTTGTATAGACTTAGTCTGATTACTGCAATCTCCCACCACCATTACTACTAAAATAGAAATAATTTCATTGTCTCTAAAATATATTCTTCACTTCTTCCAAATACAGAACAGAAGTATTTACTGAATATCTCTGTCTATTTGACCTGCAGAGCTAAGTTTTAAAACAAGAGATAGCACAAAAGCAAAAACTTGTAAGATCATAGATAAAACTTTATTTCAAAATGCTGCTTTTACCATCTTCAGATGTTTTTAACAGAGAGCTCCTCTGGAAACTACGCATCTTCAGAGCTCTCTTTGACTGCTGTTGGGCTGCATTTTATGCATTTGAAGCCAGCATACTGAACCTTCTTTGGTAGGCCAGGCTAGGAAGTTATCAGGATTAATCTTTGTTTTACTTTTGTGTATTTTAGAATGTTCCTTTGTTCATAAGGTACACATTATGGTTCTCACTGTGGTACCCAAAAGGCTACTTGGTGAAGATAAGAAACCAGAGCTCCAATAAGCTATTTTGCACTTCAGCTAAGCAGAGGTTAATTTAACATCAGCTTCTTGCTTTCGTGCTGTTCTGTCCAAATATTGATTACTGACTGAAAGGGCAAATGGTGCTTCTCTCACTCCAAAATTCATGTAAGCATTAAACCTCTGCAACTGACATTTCTGTGCATATTTGTTATACATTTGAAACTGCTGAGGCTTCAGTAAAATCATATAGGATCTACTCACGTGAAACATCATTCCTATGAAATAAAAAATTTTTCATATATGCTCTGGTTCTGTTAAGCTCCTCTACTGAATAGTAAGGTGAAAATTCTGTTCAACTTTTTAAAAGCAAGTAAGGTCAAAGGAAATGCCTTACTGAATCAGATCAGTGGTCTATCTAGCCCAATATTCTGTCTCCAGAAGTAGCAACAAGAGACGTAATTCTTGAGCCTAACTGCTTTTGATTGCTTTTTTTCCCCCTCATAGGTCCCTCACTATGCATAATGCTTGGATTAGGGATGTTAAAGGGCACACCATGAGCAACTCATTTTAGTAAAAGTTGTTTAATCCCTCTTGAATCTACAAATGCTGTCTGCCTCCACAGTCATGTGTAGCAGCAAGTTCCTGAAATTCACTGACTGCCATCTAAAATAGAAATTCCTCTTCTGTTTTAAGTTGATTTAGCTTTACTGAGTGCTCCCTAGCTTCTACCATTTTAGGGTTTGGTGAGTAATGACCTGATCTACTAGCTTTGATTTTTTTTTTTTTTTTTTTTTTAATAAGCGCCTTTCTAAATTGAAGAGTTCTGGACTTTTAAGACTCTTATGATAATGCCACTGTTCAAACCTCTCAATCATTTTGATTATCTAAGCTAAACCTGAATCGATATTCACAACACTTTGCATTATCTTCATAAGCAGCAACAGCATGCAGTGCTATCCTAGATTATCTTTTACCCTCATAACAATAATAGAGAGTTCATGAAGCTGTACTTCTAAAGAATGGAAAAAACACATCACCTTTGAACAAGGTCCATCACATAAGAACTTTAGCAAAATACTGGATTCCCTATTTTAATGAATACTCAGTGTTACTGCCTGTCTATAATCATGGACCCTATTTATGCTATGGTGCTTATATGACTTCTTGTAGTACTTGAAAATAAATACAAGATTTCCAGTTCTCATCCTCAGCTGTTGTTCATGAGTGACATCACCACAAAATAAACCCTTCTACCTGTGCTCCAGACTTCAGCATCCTCTGGAATCTGACTGGCTTCCATAAAACTTGGCTGAGGTCAGTGCCCTACGGGCCCAGGTTCTGGAAGCTGGGGCCTCTTGCTGGAAAGCTGAAGTGGCTGTTAGGACTCTGCATTTGACTACGCAGAGCAGTGTCTTTTACAACCTTGGTGAACACCCAGTTCCATTGTTCTGACAGCTCAGGCATTTCAAGGGTTGCAGGCGCTGTTTTTAGCACCTTACGTAAGAATTTTTTTTTTCTCCCTCAGCAGACACCTGCCATCTTTTAGTGTGTAACCCATTTTAATTCTTTCTATTTTTTGCCTAGAATAGCATTTTCTTTTCTTTCATTGACTGTCTGGCCTTATTCTACTTTTTTGGTAAGCTGTTTATCTTTTTTTTAAATAAGAAGTGTTCAATAGCTCTGAGTGAGCCAGTTAAGAACAAAAAAAAGAAAGAAGGGGCATGTGCTTCCACTTAATGCCAGCAGAAAAACAACAAAGGCTGCTGAAGACACCATTTTCTCCATCTTATAAAATTAGCAGCTTTCAGTCTCTGGATAACAGTTTATGGAGGATATGTATGATGCAGAACAGTTCTTTAAACAGGCTCTGATAACTATTTCATGTTGTCCATCACAGTAGTTGCACACAGAGTAACTTGGGGGGGGGAGGGTTGGTGTTTGTGGGTTTGTTTTTGGCTTTTTGTTTTCTTCTTTTTTAGTGTTGCAGTGACATTTCTTTAACTTGACAAAGGCAGCATTCTCTTGGTGGCCATGTGCATTGTAAGCACGGCAGCTGCAATGACAGTGACCTCCTAAATAAGACTAGTTCTAATACACACTTCTTTTGGAGTCTTCATGTTGTTCCATGTTTAGCAGAGATGTTGAAACTAGAGATACTTACTACAAGCTAATACAAGCTTTGGGTGCCTTTTTTTTACAAATGTTGCTGGGATTCTAGCATCAGTCATATCTAGAGATTGGTAACGAAAGTCTTGTTAATGTATTATTAGTGTATCGTTATTTCACTGTGACACTGCACATTTTGCTCCTCGAGTGTCCCTGGCTTCAGTGGCTTAGAGTAGGCTTTTCCAATCCTTGTCAACTGGACCTTGCTAAGACAAACAAGATGAGCAAAGGGGAAGGAGGATTAAGTAGGAAAATAATCTTTAACATGTGACAGTTTCAACAGCTGTGTATATTTTCTGACAGATTTCTTGGTCTGTTTCCCTCTATGGTGCTATGAATGCAGTTCCCCAACTCTCTTCCTTTGCTTTTAAAGAATCCCTAGTATTGGTGTGGGCTTGAGGAGTGAGTCTCTGACCAGCTGCTCTCAATTCCTTTTACCTGAGTGTTGCACTTAAGCAGTTGGAGGTAAGTGGCTTTGGGTGTTCCAGTGCCGGCCTCTTTCCGGGGGTGAGGACCCTGGCCTGAGCCATTACTGCGCATGGGCTCGTAGATGCATCTAGAAAGGTTTGGGCCGTCAGTTTTTGCAGTCCTGCCCAGGGGGGTTTCATGAAGTGGAAAGCCTCTTCACTTACAGCCAGCAAACGTGCACTGTCTCACTGTTCCAGTGTAGAGAGCAGAGCAACTGGTGGCATTAATGTGCTAGATGCAAGGGAAACGGGCTCTGCCGTCAGCTTCCCACGCACCCCTCTGAAGCGGTTGCAGGCCCTCAGCCTGAGGAAGGAAACGCTGCTGCTGCTCTGCTGCTTCCAGCTTGGGCGAAGGAACTGAACAGAATTCCCCTGAAGTGATCTCATCTAGGACCTTAGCTGCTATTTCAGGAAATAAATTCTTCCACTAGGTGCAGATTCAGAGGAGTGAAAAACGGTGTGGACGGAGCCCGTTAATCCTATTTTGCCATGAGATTAATTGTTGTCATGTGCTACTGTAATTTTAATGCCATAATTCCTACCCCCTTAGAAAACAGATGTCCCTCAGTCTAACTGGCTCTGTTCCAGGATTTTGTCTTGCCCTATTAACCACGGCATTGCTAGAATGTATGCCTTTTTTCTCCCCCTGTAAGAACTTAGAATTGCAGACTGGAGGCACTGTTTTCCTTTCCTGATCTGGTGTTGCTTCTTTCCTGGGGAATCTGAGATGACATGCTTTCTATTTGATACTGAGAAATTATAATAGTCTTTGTGCTAGAAAATAATGAATTCTGAAGTGGCGTTAACAGGGATCATTAAGGGCTTGTGTCTAGAGGTATCTTTCTTTTGAAGTACCAACTTGTTTTCCCTCTATTCTGTGTAATGGAATGCCTTGCTGCGCTGCTTGATTTGGAAACTTTAGGGGATTGTGTGCAAAAGCAATCAGCTTTTCCTGATTTCTTGCTAGGGCGAATGTGCTACTGCAGCGGATCCACACCAGATCCCTATTCCACCTGTAATTTCTTTACTTTTTGCTTTATACTGCTAGCCTGTATGAAGCAGTAATGGAACAAATGAGTCAATTCCCGAGTTAAGCTTTGGAACACTAAGAGCACTGCGAAGAAAATAAATTCACTGCTTGAAGGCAGTCTCCTATTTTTTTCTTAAACCAAACGAATGTTTTAACTATTGTTTGTGTTTGGTTTTTGGGGGGTGTTATGATTTGTCTCCTACAGACTCTTTAAGGTGAGGTGTTTTTTTATTTGAATGCATCAGGTTGCAAGCAGTCTGCTATAAACTATGGGTAATTAGTTTCAGTGGTTAATACCTGTGGTTAAAACTGTGCCTCACTTCTAGGTTGAATTTGTTTATTGTGGTTTCCAGCCACTACATTGCATTCTGCCTGTATCTACTAGGTCTGAGTTCTCTTCTGGAAGAAAGCTTACTACCTGCAGCTGTCTTCTCTCCTCACCTCACAGCGCATTCTGTTGTATAAATCAGACTTATTTTGGGTGTTTTGACCTCAAACAATGCTTGTAACTGTGTTAGCATCTTTTCAGTTTTAGAATCTTAGAACCTGCCTTTCAAAAATTAAAACCCTAGACCAAAAAAAAAACCAACCCCAACAAAAAAACCTCGAGTGGTCTCTGTAATGACCACATTATTGATCACTATTACTCTAAGTTAAAAGCCTGCAAAACATCCGCAGCTAGCTCTCTACACTGCGCTGAGCTCATGCGTGCTGTTCTCAGCTGTGAAGTTACTGTTTTCTAAAATGTAACCAACATTGCACAAGTATGGTGTAAATTTCTTGCTCTTGTCTGTAATGTGTCTAGTCCAGTAGACAAATCAGATCAATGATTTTGGTACCAATCATGAGTTTCAGTTAACAATTAGTGTATTTTCTTGCAGGTAATCAATTTCTTGATAACAAGTTATATGAGATTCCCCTAGAAATACCTTGAACAAAAATCTGCTCATCAGCTGTCCATCATTTAAAACTGATTTTAACCTTCGCAATATAAGCTAAGAGTCTTCTGGAAGGTGGAACTGTTTTCTTTCTTTCTGCCTGACAATACAAATGCATCAGACCTGTCCTTGGCTGCCTGAATAGGCTTCCCCATAGAACCATGAGTCATAGTCCAGATCTTGATTCTTGCTTCAGGATGCAGGTCGATGACTTGAGTTCAGGGATAGGATGGCTCCTAAAATTGCAGGGTATAGCTTGTAATAAAAAACTTCATGGGGCGCGGGACTGTGCTGCATGTGTGAAAATGACACATGCAGGTGTGGTTTCTTGGAGGCTAAATCTGGTAATGTAAGAGTTCCTACGTGGTCCAGTGGTCACCAAAAACTCATTTCTTGTTTTGTATGTAAGTGTGATTCTTTGACCTGCTGTCTCTAACTGGAGTACTACAGGCATACGTGTTATTAAAGGAAAATGTTCAGCACAACCAAAGATTCCTGCTGCCTTGGGAGGAAATGGTAGAGAAGAGCTATCTGCTATAAGTGTTATGTGTGGGGCGCATTTGCTGCAGAGAAGCAGTAAGACACTGCTATGACAGAAAACCTAGCCAATACAGGTAACTATTGTGCTCCACCCCTCTCCTTTCTTTAGTCATCACTTAGGACTTGTATGTATGGGAAGCCTACTAGCAAAACCGTCAGTACAATGCTAGCAGTAGAATTCCTGATGCAGGCATACTTACTCAGGAGTAAGTTTTCACAAACTAGATTGTGTTGATACAATTATTTAACTAGAAATAAACTGATAGAGTTATTTTCTACTCAAAATTAGTCCTTATACAAAACAGACAAAAATAATGCTTGGTGAGGTTTTTCCTTTGTTTTATGCATTTTATCTCCACAGATAACTAACTTTCCAATTTTGCAAGTTTCTTAGATCAAAGCTCCTAGAGTTGAAATCACCACAGTCATGAATTCACTGGTAGCTTTTCTAAAGTTAGAACTTGCCCTACTAAATTATTACTCTTGCTTCTAAAACCAGACATTGTGGTTAAATGTTGTTGGCAGTTCATGGAATTCAAATTCTTGAAGCGTATGTGGAGGCAAAGAGTAAAGAGTAAGTGGGTTTGTCCTGGAACAGTCTTTTGAATCCTTCAAGGAAAGTGGAGGTAGTGCATTGTGCTGAACCGGTTCTGCTCTACTATCTTTCATATATAAAGATTCAAGGTGTCAGGATCTGTTTGAATGGACCTTGAGAGAAGATTAACCCTTTAATTTCATAGGAAAGGAAAATAATGATGAGATTGTTGGGGAAGGGTTGGACCTTTTTTCAGGACACAGAGCAAAAGCATATTTTGTTGTTTTGTTTTCTTTAGTACTTTGTGTCCTGGTAGATGTGGGTGTTTTCTTGTTTGTTTTATTTTTAAAAGAAATACTATGTCTACACTGGTCTGTCCTTGAGGTAGTAGCTTGTGAATAACTCAATGACTTTTGATTTCTCAGTCCTTTGTTAAATGGATTTGGTGGAATGCATTTTGAATCAATTTAAAACAGTTGTGGTTTTTTTTTTCCCTCAGTGATATTGCTCTTTATCTGTAGAACTTTCTAGGACAGACAAGCTGGATGAGACTTAAATTGCTCATGGTTAAAAAAAAAAAAAGACAGGAAAAAATCCCTAAACACCACAATAGGGCAAGGCCATATTTGTCTTTCAGATGACCTGTTCTCACTAGTTTTACTCATATTTTTGTAAACTGAGGCCTGTTCTGGATTTTGTCTGCCTTCGCTTTGACAGTAGCTATTGTGGAAATTGGTTATGGCTATTCACAATGTTACTTTGCCTTCAGGTAGGTGAATGGTCTGGGTTTGACCTAATGCGACCTCTTTGCCTCTGAAATTTTGAGGACTAATGATTCTGCAGGAAAATCTGCAGTAGACAGTTTGAATTCTATAAAGAAAATTCTCCTGGGATCACTGTTCTAAAGATGGAATTTGCTTGCATTTTTATTCCTCTTTCATGGAGATGAATAATTCAAAGTGATTATTGATTTTTTTGTTTTGTTTTGTTTTTTAAATTTTTTTCCCCTCCCCTCCATTTGTTTTTCATCTCTGGTTTCATCTGAGCTACATCCTTGCAAGAAAGCATGTGCTGCAGTGCTGATCTCATCCTACAGGAGGGCATAAACCCAGGAGGGAGTAGTGCCTAAAATGGATGTCCTATTTGGTCGATGTCTAAAGAACACTTGCTTATTTTGCATCTTTTTTCTGTTTCTTGACTAGTAGGCCTTATAAGCAGCAAATGGCTGGTAACTGTAATATGCCAAACATACACACAATTTACTAGCACTAGTTTGGAGGGACTAACATTTTATCTCTTTAAATTTAAAATATGCCTGGAAGAACAGTTCCTGTTCTGTAATCATAGCATATGAGTATTTCTTGTGGTATCTTTGCATGTAGTAGCAACTAGATCCTGTGGCTGTTAGTTTTTCTTAGAATTTTTTTGCGTGTCTTCAGGCTTAGATTCATTGTGAGAGAAGCCTCCATACAATGCCAGGTAAGTCTGCATGAACCTGACAAGTTATGGGTTCTGCAGCTTCAAGGAATGTGACAGAGCTGTTTTGCATTGCTTACAGAAAAATGCCTGCATCTCAACATCTCGGTTTCCAATTCTAAATATCATACTGAGGAGAAAAATGACGCAAGACTGGTATGGGTTAATAAAAACTGTACCTTTTTTAAGCAAGTTCTCTCCAGTCTCTGACACAGAGTCACGTAGGCATGGCAGTATATTCAGAGTATTGTCACCCTTCCCGAATGTATTTTGTCTTGGAAATTTTATCTGTGCCACTGCCAGTTCTAAATCTTCCTCTACCCCCTCCCCAGCCTTCCTTTTGGTTTGCCTGCCAGGCGTAGCTCCCTGTCTTCCATTTGCATCATCTTCACAGTTGCCACTGATGCTTGTTGCCTGTCTCCTAGGATCCTGTTGTGATTTTGTCAGAACTGTCCTACAGGTGTCCTCTCTATAAAGCAGCATGGCATCTGTTACCTGGATTACTAACAGGGCGTCTGGTGAATCGGTGCCTCTGGACTGACACTCTCCTTTGTAAGGTGTTAGCAGCCTTTTTGCCTCTGTTCAGGCCTTGGAGACAGAGTTAAAACAGCAAGTTCCCAGGAATCTGACCCTTCTCAGGGCAGCTGGTGCCTTTTACAAGAGATTACTGGCTGGTTCAGAGAAAGAATGTGATCTGAGGCAGTTAAACATGTCTGGAAGAAAAAGATACTCTGCAGGAAGAGGAATCTTACACCATATTTTGGCTCTTGTAGCTTTTCTCACATTGCCTTGGTTTCATTTCTTTCTTTCTTTCAGTGCTAGACATGGCTTGTACCTTCTCCTTCATTCTGTGTGTCTGTTGGGACACGTGGAAAGCTTTGCTGTGCCTCTGGCTGGAGCAGTCCTGTGGGTGCTAATCGGGTGCCAATGCTGGCAAAGGCTGCTGAGGAAGTACAGCCAACCCGAACACTGTGTAGAAGGCATGGGTTTTTCTTCAGGTAGATGTATGCTGCTTATTGGAAACACTTTTGGAGAAGTCTTTCCTTGAACTCAGTGTTAGTGTTATTAGGAAAACACTAGGGTTTGATCCTAGTGTCACTAAGAAATCACTAGGGTTTGATCCTAGTCTCTCCTTCCTCTCTGCCTCATTAAGCCACCCTTTTGGGTGCTAAGGAGTCATGCTGCACTCATGCAGGGGACACACTGCTGTTGTTACTGTGCCCCAGTATTTGCCTCAATCCCTCTTCTCATGTTCTGTATGGTCTTTTAGTACTGCTCATGTTTGCTCCAGTTTCGCAGCCTTGATTTATAAACCTCTTTATCCTTTCCACCGAGAGTTCTAGACAGGTCATCTTCTGTCGTTTTCCCTAAAGCTTTTCAGTTGCTGAGTTAAATTAGGATCACCATTTTTAAAACCTTATTTTCTGGGACAAGGGAGACCAGAGTGTTGCCACAGAAAACTCACAGGGTTCATGAATTTGTTTAAAGTAGGAATTGGAAAAGAGGCTGGTAGCAGGTGCTGACAGTCTCTCTGGACCTGCATTAGGGATGCTATTAACACAAAAGTAAAACCTTACTTGGTGAAGAAAATGATAACTAAATGGAATGGATGACTTGGGCTATCCACCTATAAACTTGTCAAAAACCACAGCAAGTTTAGAGAAGCTAATTCTCAATAGCTCAGATAATCACTCCTTAGGCCCTGAAGTATCAGAAAGATGAGAAGATTATTCACAAATTAAGGAAGAGAAGCCTAAATACGTAACTGTATTGGACCTGCAAAGCAGCTGAAAGAATAAAATCTTAAGGGATCAAAGGTTCCTTGAAATAGAAGTATACAAACAACTAATGAGGTGTCACTTCATTTCGGAAATGGTTATTTAAAAAATAAGGAAACTTGACAAAAGTGGGAAACAAATCTTTAGTCAGAATTTAAGCAACCACACAGAATAAAAAGGTACAAATATCTGTAAATAAGAAAGGAGATAGGAAGTAGGGGAAGACTCATTAAATAGTTGCACAGAAGGCTGCAGAAGTATTCAGCAAAAACAAGTATCCTTTAAAAACATCCTAGTAAAGCCTGTAGAAAAGAGTAAAAATTACCGTACCTAGACACAAATGAGGATAGCCAAGAGGATTTTAGAAGTGATTTGCCAAAGACTTGAACAAGTAATTGGTTCTTTCAGTTTACTGGAAGCAGATAGCCTGTGAAAGTCAGTAACTGGGCAGTCCAAAAAAAAATCTTCCAAGACGATGGATGCAAACAAATCCTTGTGCTTCTCTGCAGTCTTCTCTGTTCAGCATGCTGTGGTGATAGCCTGCTGCCTCCTCTCTTGTAATTACTTTGAAAGTCTTGTGTAATGAGATCTCACAAGCCTGGGATGCAGACTAACGGAGAGGTTAGAGTTCTGTGCATTGAGAACTGTATGCTTTTCATGCAGAGGTGCAGAGAAATAAATACCTGTCCTTCCTAATAAAAGCATATAACTCAAATTAATATCAGGGCTATGGCTGGGTCAGGCCATGGTTATTCTTTGTCCCAACACTTTTCAGAAGCTAGTATACTGTTCATTAGAATATCCGTTCTCATTAAAGCCTTTGGCCTATAATTGTGAAGAGAATCAAGTGTATTTGAGCATAAGACAGTGGGCAACTCAGAGCTATTGTTCAGAGAAGCACGACCTCTCTAGGCTCAATACGTATTGTAAGCCCTATTCAGTATTACGCGTTAGTTGTAGTTCCTGGAGGTCTCATATTTCATAAATATGCACGCAGCCTTCACTTACATAAAAATGTTTTAAATGTCATGGTAGAGAAAAGCATGGAGATGTGACCCTGGCTGCACCCTAACATTTGAAAATAACAGAAAAACATTTTAAGAAGTCACTTTTGTTGCTTATGCAGGCCTGGGGGAATAGCCAGTCTGTGGCTTCTTAATATTTATGATCCAGAACATTCCTGTCAGTGTGATACTGACTCAGGTGCAGTGATGAAGTATGCGTTCACATTGTTAACAGTTTAATTCCATATCCTAGTCAGAAGGGAACTACACCTAACATCCCAGAAGCTCTGAGGCCTTTTCAAAGCCCTGCAGACAGGGAACAGAATTCCTCAGCCGAAAGACAGGATCTTTGTTTCAAACCATAGTGATTTGGTGACTGTTGTCTGTTTGACTAATTGGAGAAGAGTTTATTTTGTTAGCGTAAGTGGGAAAAGCTCCATCTCTCTTCTCTAATTCAATAGTTGAAATAAATCTGTCCTTGCATCAGAGAATAATAGTGTCTTAAAATATCAATATTTGAGTGGTCCTTGGAATTGAACGTCAATGAGCCTTACCTCAATACTGGTAAGAGCACTGTTTTTCTCTTGGGTTGGGTTTTTTTATTTTTCTTGTGGTGTGGTTTTTCTGTTGGTTTGCGGGGGGTGGAGTGGGTGGCTGGTGGTTTTGGTGTTTGGTTTTTTTGTGTGTGTGTTTGGGGTTGTTTTTTGTGTGTGTGTGTTTGGGGTTATTTTTTGTGTGTGTTTATTTTTCCTGAATCCTAAGCCTCTGCATACTCCTGTTCTGTGGTCCTGGTGTCTGGTCTGTGATGTCCCATAACTGTCGGGCAAATCTCCTGATTTCCTGAAGGACTAAAACTGAAACGTTCTTGATCATAGCTCTGTAGGTCTTCATGGTTTTAGGAAGTGGAAACCAGAAGCTCAGTGCCCTCTCTTTAGGAACTGGAAGAGACTTGAAGCTCAGTAAGTGCTTTCCCTATTAGTGCCCCTTTTCTTCTGCTTTTGACAGCTGTTTTTAGGCTTTTTGCTAAATGATCGTTTGTTGTTTTCTTTAAAAGCTAAAAAGAAGAGGTTATCTGCAACTGTTACCTGATCACATGAAGGCAGGAGGGCTGCCTCAAAGAACTGCTGTGCAGGAGGCTTTTTAGGCCAGTTAAATAACTGGTGCATGGTAAAGGCAGCAGCTGTTTTAAGGACCTCTTCAGCTTTGAGTAAGTGTCTTGTTGGTCAAGCAGTACATATAGGCCAAAGAACTGTGCTTTGTGAAAACCACCATACCTCATAAGTAATTTTTCTTTGTAAAAAAACACTTGCAAAGTACAAAAAAACGCATTCCTGGCTGCCGGGGCCTGAACACATAACCAAGAGCAGAAAGTGAGAGGTAAATTAGAGAAAGTGGATGCATCAACCTTCAGTCATGAATTTCAGAGAGATAACTATTTCTGATGTAAATTCTCAATAGCAAGTGGAAGACACTGAATTTTTATGACATATACAGAGGTTTTGAGGCAAAAGAGAGATAAGAGCGTGATATGATACTGTTGAAACAATATCGTTTCCTTATAAAACAAGATCATGGATAGAAGATAACAAATTCACCTGTTTATATATTCAAAATTTTTAATATAGTTAAGGACATCAGACTAGTTCTGCTTAAAAGTGTACTTGCATGACTGTTAACAGGGAGGGATTTTTGAACAATTACTAATATCAGTCAATGTCCTGATTAGACAGTTAAATCTTATTTTGCTGCTTGAAATAGAATATGCTATATCAATATAAAAAAAATCAATACAGAAGGACATCTTGCTGCCCTAAATATCCTGCTAGAGGCTAAATTTGGTCACCGTGGTAATGGGCGTAGAAAAGGAAAAGGCTGCAGAGTTGTGTGTCACTGTATGAAATGTCCTAGTGTGTATGCCCTTCCTGTTTGTGGTAGTGGGGAGCTGCGATCCTCAAGTGCTCTGAAAAATCTACTAATGGCAATGCAACTTCCAACATAGACCAGTTCTAGACCAAGGCAACCTAACCCCCCTCCCTTCCTGCAGCAGTTGCACTGCTCTCTGGAGTGACATAGACATGTGTCTCGGTGTTGTAGGTTTATTAGGAAAGTCCTGAAAAACTGTAGGCTGGATTGAAATTATCCTGTAGGTCAGGTCCAGGCTGTAGGCTGCCACCTGGGCAGTTCTTACACTTAAGTGGGTGATGTTAACTCAAATACTAAGAAGCCTAGTTTATATGCAGCAGTAGTAGCAAATGCATCCTCTTGCTTTGTCCTCAGCACTGCTGCAAAGCAGCACCTTTTAGGTAATATCCTTTGCTCACCTTGTACATCTTTAAGCTGAAAAAGGGGACTGCATGTTTGTTTTGCAGTCATTCTGCATCCCCACCCATTTACTTCGCTCTTTACTTCTGACTCTGTATTCACTTTGACTGTGAAGACCTCTCTAGCTTGTGTCATACGGGTTATAGTGGGATCACAAGGCCAATAGGTGGTTATAATGATCTCTGCTGTTTCTAAGAATGTATGTTGTGGTGCACAGGGGATGAGAAAATGAGTCTGAAGTGATGATGAGCAGAGGAGAGGCTGGGAGCACAGACAACAAAGGTAATATATTCATGTTTGGGGGATAGGAGGGGGGCAAATATAGCCTGTATACATATACAAAAAAAAAGCCATCAGGGTGGAGCCAGCCCAATTCTGTCTTGTGCAGGGGTAGTAGTGTACAGGGAGTACGCTACAATAGATTTCCTCTTCTGTGATTTCATGGAAATCAGTAAGCTTTTGCTAACTGGTGGCTAAACTGTTTTCTAAAGCTAGATTGAATATGCTAGTCCACATTTATGCTGATCCTTAATATAATAACTGTCTTCAGGATACCAAAGAAAAAAACCTGGAACATGGGACACTTTTAAAAAGGACTTGGAAGGACCTGGGGACCACTTAGATTAGTGTTATACTTGTGTTCTCAGTGAACAGATGGATACTGGCAGATGTTATCCTGATGCTGTTCTTTATCATGGTGAGGGGGGTTCTTACCAGCATCACTGGCACAAGCAACATGCCCTGGACCTGTGCGGGGCCTGTGCTGTTGGACATGTTCATAAATGATTTGGAGTATAGTGTCAATGCTGAAATAACAGAGCTGGCTGCTGATTTGAAGTTATTGATGGTTACTACATCAAGGGCTGGCTCTAAAGAGTAGCAGCAATCTCAATGCTTAACTACAGTCAAAAAGCAAATGGAATCTTAAGAATTAGAATGGTAGAAAACACCATAGAAAACATGCCCTTATGTTGGTGTATAGTGCTCTCATTTCTTGAATGTGTTGTGCAGTTCTGGTCCCTCTCCCTCTTTCCCTGTCTCAGAAAGAATATCGTAACATCAGAAAAGTGATAGGGATGATCAAAAAGGCTTCACTACAAGAGGAGACTTAAAAACCAACTGACCAACCAAATAAAAAAACCAAACCTAGCAGTTCTCACCTTGTAGAAAAGGCAGTGGAAGAGCAATGTGACAGATATGAGAATACAAATGCTCTAGTGAAGGTTAGTGGGAAATGATTCTTTTTCCCCTCATAACCTAAGAATTGGGGAATATCAAATGAAATCACTAAGCAGAAGTTACAAACCAAATATACAAGAGGAAGTAATCTTTACACATGATGCATCACTAAAGAATTGCCACAGAGTTCAAAAGTACACATAGCTTCAGAAAGCACTAGAGAAGCTCATGAAATTTCTACATAAAGATGCAGAAACAACCTTTGTTGGTGAGTCAGGGCATCTGCCAGGAGCTGAGAGGTATAATTGGAGGTATATCAGTCATCTATTTTATACTCTTTCGTGGCTGTCGGCTCGTGGACTAGATGGGCTCATGGCCTGACCCAGTGTTCCCATTCTAAAGTTCTTAAGGATTGAGGGTCATGAGAAGGTTTTTGAGGCCACACGTTGTCAGATGAGGGAGTAGGGATGCACAGGTATGCTATGGAATGGGCTTTTCTGCGTCTTCTCCACTCTTTACAGGCAGGAATAAAGAATACGTGGATGTGTGGTGGGCTGTGTTTTGACTGCTGTCCCAACAGTTTTAATTAAAACTATCAAACCAACTTGACTGAAATGATTGATTGTTACCTTACAACTAACAGAACTAGTTATAACAGCACCAAGAAGCAGCAGCATGAAAGAGCCTAGGACCAGCAAGCAGGCTTGCTTCTGCTCTTTGAGGTAAACATTTCACAGAAGTGAAACTTGGAATTCTTCCATTCCATGTGATTGACTGTGGGGGTAGGGAGCTGAGCCTTTCTGCAGCCAAGATGGGACACTCCCAGTCCGATCTATGCAGTGATTTACTTTTCCACATCCTTATGATCATTTGTTTCACAGCCCTGGCTACTGTCAGAATCCATAAATTCCATGATGACAAGACTTTGCTGAAGTTGCATGTAGTGCTCAATAGATACTGAACTACTGGATACTGAATATTAAGATCCTGGTGTCAATGGGTGGCTGTAGCTATTTGACCGTGGCCCCTTCTTCAGCAGATATAGAACTGTTCTTCATTGTAATCCCAGCACGGACATAAATCCAAAGGAGCTTTTACCTTTAGGTAGTCTTTGTAGTTTCCAGTAGACTCAATCCATTAGTTCCCAAGTTAAACAAATGTAAATCCATAGATTGTCATTCCACATTATGTAGTACACATTTCAAAAAAAAACTTCCACTTTCCACCAAAACAGAAAAAGGGTCAGCTCTACTCAGTTAATATCAGCTCTCTGCTCTCTTTCAAAGAAGACAGCAGGAACTAGTACTCCTTTTCAGAACTCAGGCTTTTTTGCCCAAAAAACCTGGCTTCAGACTGAACCCTCATTTTCTTTCCAAAGATGAAACCCTTTTAAGTATCTAAGTTGAGAATTGTGCTTAAAAGTGTTGACTATTACCTGTGTTTGTTTATATTGGTGACCAGAACCAGCTGCCCCTCTGGGTCGCTGGAACGCCTGTATGCCTTGCTGCAGATCTTTCAGAGAACACTCCAACACTTTGTCCCAGGATTTAACAATCCAAAGGCGTATATTAAAAAGAAGCACTCGATCCCTTCATTGCAGTTGTTGCTGTATTCCTGTGGCTGGGAGGTTATGCTGTACTGATGATTCTGGTGGCTGGAAGAGAACTGTGTCTGTTGTCTGATTTGACTGTCAAGTGAGTGGTTGGGTGCAGATCTACAGAACTGCTCCCTGCAGTGACTTTTGTGTTGGAGGTGAAAGCACAATCCAGAAGGCTCTGTTTTCTCCCAGTGCTCACCACAGAAGCTCCAGTCCATTGGGAGTGGTTCCCAGCCACTGCAGTAGACTAACTGGCATCATCAAGTAGCTGGTGTTACTGCCTGTGTGTTGGAACTGTCAAGCAGAAGACTGGGATGTGACGGAGCAGTTCAGCAGCTCGCATAGCATGGAACTATTTTTTTCAATAGTTTGTCCCTTGAGAATTTTTTAATCTTTGGTCTTTTAAAATAAGGTGTTAAGATCAGGATGTGTTACCTGTTCGAAACATACAGAAATCGAAGATGTGTGATTCCAGTGCATTAATTTTTCCTGAGGTTCACAGGTATCTGCCGCTGATTGGTACTCCATTGTCTCTGACAGCCCTTGGAAGATCACTGAGAGGGAGACTTGCTGTAGGGCAGGCAGGACATCTCCAGCTTTCACAGTTAATTCTGGAATCTAAAAGTAAGCTGGCATCTTGTGTAAGGCAAGCAGGGCACCGGTAGTGGTTTCAGTGCTTGCTATGAAAAAAGGTCATTATTGGCAACTAGCATGCCATGGAGTAATCTATACGTTCCAACGTTGGACTGATAGGCCTAAGCCCAGCAGACCAGGAACAAGGAAGCATGCTTCTCTGTCAAGTGCCTTGGAGGTCAAATGAGCCAGACACTGATACTGGTTATGAAACGAACTGCAAGGTTCTCAGAAAATGATTTAAACATTTATCTGAAAACAGTGCTGGAAACAGGTCTCCAGAGGTCAGGTTGCTGGTGTTCTTGCAGCACTCGTTCAGGTTCTGTTGTCTGTTCGAACAGCGGGATCTGAGATCATCATTGACACATCCCTGTTCACTAGCAGCCAGACGCTGGCTATGTGGTACTAGGCACAACTATCCCCAGCCAGGCTGCTGATGCTGTGCCTGGTATTTCATGTCGCTTTTCTTTAATTGGAGGAGTTGCTCTGCAGTTGGAGCGAGGCACGAGGTTCCAGTTTAAGAGTAACTTAAACCAAAGTCCCCCTCAGATGAGATGGGGAGTGCTCCTCTGGGGCACTCCTGTGAGGAGTAGCCTGACTGTAGGGTGTTGGAAAAAAATGTTCTGAGAGCATGGGAACCCATATGTTTGCAGGAGTTTGTCCCGTTTCATGTATTTTGGAGGGCTGGCTAGAGTCCTGGTGTTCACGGTTGCCCAGCCGCTGCGTCAAAACCAGCCTGCCTCAGTGCAGGAGCAGCACTGAGCAGGCTGCGGTACAGCGGGAGTCAGCGAATGCCCGCAAGCGCGCTGGGTTCGCCCGTAGGATGCTCTAGGGGCTGTGTGTCCGGGATGCTTCAGGAGCCTGCAGCCCGGAGAGGGTTAAGCCAGCCTTGCGCGCTGTGGATGGGTGTGGGGGGTGGCAGCTCCTCCCTCAGCTCGCCTTGACACCGCAGCTGCTCGCTGCAGCCCGGGCTGTGCCTCTGCGGCTCTCCGGGCACCCCCGAACGGCTGCTGCTCCATGGGCCGCTCACCCCAGGACAGGATGGTATGTGCACGTTCCTTTCCTACCCCGTCAGCCCGACCTGGAAGCTCCAAGACTTTGAATGGGCAGCGGAGGGTGTTGGTAGCGGTCAGAAATGACAAGCCCCTAATACTGTTCGGGGGTGGGGTGGGTGCAGGACTGAGACAGCCAGCACTGGCTTTGTTCTTGCTCTGATACACTGTTTGTTGCTTCGAAGAAAGCTGGTCGACCAGGGGAGGTCGGGTTATTCTGGGGGAGGTGACTGTAAATTTGGGTACCTGGCAAGCAGACTTAGCCCTGACCAGGCTCTCTTGCTCTCCTCTGCCTTGTCTCAGGGGGTGAGTTGCTGGATCTGCTCTGCCCTTGCAGACGAGCAGCTGAAGAAATCTTTGCAGAGCAGTCTATAGCAGATGCGTTTTTCTTTCCTTGGAATTTGATCCTGTTGGAGTAGGGGGGGGCTGACTGACTGGTGATTGAGGGGGAAAGGACTAGTGACAAGAGAGAAAGGTGGCTGCAGATGGAGCTTATTTTTTTTATGATCTATCCGAGGACCTCGCCCCTTCTCAGCTGCTTGTGTCCTGAGTATAGGAACAGAAACCGAATTCCCTAGCTGCTCAGCTGTTTACTGCACTTGTGTCATTAGCTCAAACACAGAGAAGGATGTATAAAGATGGGTCTAGAGAAGAATCAGGAGAAGATATTCCGCCTGTCAGGGACTTAAGGAGTCGTGCAGCATTACGATTTATCCCAGTATGGTCTTTCCTGAAGATGGTGTGCTACTGGAGAAGGGAGGAGGTAGCACAAGGCATCTCACAGACGCTCCCTTTGAGCAAGACTTGGTGAAAGCCAGTATTAATGTCTGTATCACTGTTCAGCTCAGTGCTGATGCTGGAATGAGGCTAATGCCAGTCAGGAGGGGGGAGGGTTGTTAAGGTGGACTGTCATGCTGCTGATTAGATGGAAGAGAGATACGGGGCCCCTTTTGCAATTTCTCTTTCCTTTGGTGCTGCACACCCACACATGAGTAGTCTTGAAGTAGCTGAAGTCTGGCTTCGAGCGGTCAACACTACATTCTTCCACTACAGGAAGCCAAAAAGCATCCAAATGCATCCAGTTAGTGGGGGAGGAAAAAGGGAGGGTTCTTGTAAAATGTGAGTGATGCAGCCTTTCTAGGGCAGCAGAGGAGAGGAGATGTGGCGAGGCTTGGAGCTGATTTTCATCCTCGTAGGCTATAGGGAGGGATTTTGTGCTTTAGAAATGAGAATAGCAAAGTGCTTTCTTCTTCCTAGCAGTAGTCCTTTGTCATCCCTTACCCTGCTATATTTCCCATGTAGCACAGAGGTGTAAGGGACCAGCTTCTCCCTTTATGATTAGCTCTCCTGCATCACCAGTGGTACAGTGTGACGGTGACACCTTTGCAGTCACAGACACATGGGGTTCTATTTTCGTAGGGTATCTTTGGCATCCTTTGGTGTTGCCACCAGCAAACATCTTGTTAAAAGTGTTAAATCATCTGTATGCTAATGCTAAAATGTGTTGAAGTATTTCAAAATAGGGCCTTTTATCTCCAGGGTCCAGAGCTAGAGGAGCTGGAGCAGGGTTTGGCACGTCGCACAGAGCAGGGTACGTGACCATGAATATCTGTCAGACACTGCTGTTTTGGGTAAGAGGGAGAAGGAGGAGAGGCAAACCTCATTGACCAGGGAGGGAGCAATGAAAAGAAGTCAGTAGTGATGCCAACAAAAGCGTTCTTAACAGAGAAGAGAGGGGGCTGAGAGCGATCAGACTGGGACTGTCAGTGATGTAGGGAGGGGAAGGAGGAGGGAGCTGGACACATTTATCACACAGTGAGCTTGGAGGGGAGGAGCGTGGCTGCTGCACACTCGCACACGCAGAAACACACGCGCGCACACACACACTGCGGCAAATTCTGCAGCTGGTGCCTGCTGGCTTATGACTGCAGAAAAAACAAGCTCCGGTTTAAACTCTCTGATCTCAGAGACGAGGCTGTTTCTATTCCAAGTAGCTCTGGTTCCACTGTGAAAAGCCCTGCAGGCTGGGCACTGTTCCAGAATAACAGGGATTCCTCTTTCTTCTGATGGGGCAGGGGGCCTTTTGCTGTATAATGTCGGTACCCTCCCTGTCTCCTTGATGGCTCCATACTGGTTGGCTGCATCCAGACTGCATGTCTGTCCTTACACTTTCTCCAGCAAGTAGCTGTCGCATAGAGGCCAGGAACCTTTTTCTTCCTCCCCTCCTTTCCTTTCCTGCGATCTGACAAGGCCAGGCTGTCGGATCCTCCGCCCTGCTCGCATTCTGCAGACAGAGAGGTGTGTAGCTTTGCAGTAGTTTCTTTCCTGACAAAACAGTCCATGTCCTGTCATGCCTTCTTGCCACTCTTCCTCATGTCTGTGTTGTTGGCATACCTGAGTCACGTCCTCAGCAGATATGGTGGTAAATGGATGATGGACTTGAGCACAGGAGTATGGTGAGCAATAGCAAGCACAGGCTCTCTTTGGTGAAAGCAAGGAAGCTGTGTGTACACGAACAAGAGGTGCAGTGTGTCTCGTTCAAAGGAGCATGGCTGGACACCAGAGTAAGGGTGGCAGAGGGGTTCCTCAGCATGAGCTTCTACGGGACATGGTCTCGTGCTCTTTGTATGTGTTCATACACAGACATCCTAGGTAACTCCTGGGATGGCTGCATCTCACAAGAGAAAAAAGAAACTGAGAGCCAAATAAGGATCCAGCAATGTATCTGGTGTCTGAGCATAGAGATCCTAGTGGGTGCTACTTCTGGCCACTTGGCTAGCAGAGCCAAGTGTGCTATGTGCATTATCACAGGCTTTCCACTACTAATTGATGGGTAGAAGAGAGAGACCTCCAGGCCCTTGAAAGGAGATGCTATGGGAGGCTAAAGAAGACGAGATTGGTTAGTGTACAGGGACCTGACAGCAGTAGCTAGCTCAAAATGAAGGGTCTATCTGCTAGCCTGTGAAGTGTTCATTAGGCAAAAGTACCTGGGGAAGAAAGGGAGGGGATAGAGACTATCGATCAGCCCAGTAACTGTGTATGGGAGGAAAGAGAGTAAGTTATGTGTAAATGAATGCTTAGAAATTATTCTGGGGAGAATTTACTGAGGTGGAAAAAGAGGATTTATTTTTCTTTCCCCTCAAAAATCCTGAATTAGCTACAGGACCATGTCTTTCCGGACTCCAGCACAAGCTTTGGAGCTGTTGACAGGAAAGACTAGAGAAAGTATTGAGATACTTTGGTTCTAACTTCTCAGTTTGTATTAATTTTTTCTCCATCCCCTTAGAGGTGCTTGGTTGAGTAGTATGAATTCCTCTTACAAATACACATGCTTTGTGTTTGTCTGGAGTAAACACTTTCCCTTCTGCTAAAGCATTAAAAGTAACAAGTTTCTACCAGTTTTGTGAAAACTGGTGGGGCGGTAGAGGAGAGCGATCTGAATTGGTGCCTTCACTGGGACGGTATATGTTCTGTTTGGCCGGCCATCTGGGCAGTCACCACTTACGCACCAGCCATCAGACAGTGCACTTCTATCTCTGAGCGTGCTGCCGCTTGACCAGTTGGTAGTTATGACTCATGAGAGGAACTGAGGATATTGCAGTGGACTGCAGGGAAGATGGAGGGAGCTAGGATTATTGCAGTGGGACAGTGCAGGGTGGACACACAAAACACAGTCTTCGTTAGTTCCATGCCTTGCTGTGCCTAAGCTCTGTGGCTTGTTTTTACCTTTGCTTCACACTAAAGAAATGGAGATAAATTTCTACATGTGCTGACTGGTGACTATAGATCAGTTCTCCTCCTCTTGCACCTTCCTCTCCAGGATCTCAAAAGTTAGTACTAATGGAACAATTAGTTGTGTATCCAGCCTTTCAGGAAATCTCTGTCCTTCCGAGGCTTTATTTGCAGATGAACTTGAGCATCGGTGTCCTTGGCCAGCAGGTTCTTAGTTCTCCTGAGACAGGCCTTTAAGTCTTGCTGGACTGATCTCTCGAATGTATAGAATAGTACTGGGTTGGATTTTTTTTTTAATGGGGAATGCAATTTTGATTCACTTCTACCTTTCTGAAAAGCATCATCATCCCAGTTTCTGTGTTTTGAAAGAAATGAGTGAGCCCTTTCTTTGCTTTTGAAAGTAAAGGCTTGGGTATTCCCTCTAAGAGGACAAAGGTTGAGAATCTCAAATGGAAGGAGGCATGTAAGTCACAGAGTGGGTAGGATTTAATATGCATGTCTGTTATCAGGATGTCCTACTGAATAACTTGTGTGTCTCTTTGCGCATATTATTGTCTTTCACGAGCCTTCTTGTGAAGCACCAAAGTCTCTGGCAATTTACTAGAACCTACCTCAGGACCCTGGGTTCGTAGTTCGACCAGGTATGTAAGGTTCTTTGTGTCTCTGGCATTCTGCAAAACAAGAAATCTTTTGTAAATTTGTACTAACTTTTGAGATCCTGGAGAAGAAGGTGCAACAGGAGGAGAACTCCTCTATAGTCACCAGTCAGGCACGTGGAAATCTATCTCCTTGTCTTTAGTGTGAAGCAAAGGTGAAAACAAATCACGGAGCTTAGGCACAGCAAGACAGTTTCAGACCCCTCCTATGTGAAAGGCTGAGCCTCTTCTGACTCCCCTGGGAGTCAGATAAATGCCTCAGGCAGCAGTGGCTTAATAAACGGTTGTTATTGAATATGTTCATAGAATACCTGACCTGAAACTCTTGTAGCTGTTTTAAGATTGGAAAGGAGAGTCCATTCCTGCCTCTGGGATACTGGCCACGGTAAGAAAATAGAAATACCAACTGGCAGGACATAAGCAGCACAAGCTATAGCCTTAGCTCTCACCTGGAGACTTGTCCAGAAGCTGCACAGTACCGCTGCATGGGTGGGCTGGCATTTGCTAGCTCTGCTTTTCATGTATTTTGGTAGTCTTGAGAAAAGTCCTTTTGCTTGTTTCCAGTGAAAAGATGAAGGCTTTAAAAGCTTAGTGCTGTTTTTCACAACATGCTATAGCTACAAATAGATTGTGCTAAAAAAGCATGGCAGCATAACTGGCAAGTCTGGATCGTTTGTTCCCTCTATTGACTTTCAAGTTAAGAGATTAAGTTAATTGCTTTTGTACTTGCTGTAGCTAACCTTTATTTCACTGGGATCCAACCATCTCACCTGTGCCACTCTCTATTAAGGTCCAGTGCCAAATTCTTAAATAATTAAGGAGAAAACTGGAAGCAAAAGGCTGTTAGTGTCACCCTTTTGAATGTTGCTTGAGGAATGTCAGTCTGTCATCAGGCACTCAAGGTGAAGCTAATAGCTATCTTAAAGGAGAAGTGGGCAAGAAGCCAGTGATTTACCTTCTGGTTGAGTAGATTTATGTTCTGAAAAGCTTCCTAAATTGGTTTAAGAGGGGTAAGCTGCAGTACTTGGGACAGAAATGCAAACACTGCCCAGGCCGTATGAGAAGTAAATGGCTTCAAACAAATATGACTCCTTTCCGTGGTAGGAAGACATTGGATAGGGTGGTTCTCTGTGGCTTTGATCTGTGTGGCATCTTTTTGAAGAACCAGCTTACAGGCTGGTAGGTATGAGCACAATATGTGTTTTGGCCCAGTTCCTGGTCGCTAGATTTGCATGGGAGTTTTAATTGTTACGGGGTTTCTTTCTTGCTGTTGGTCCATATTCAAAGGCAAAGACAATTGTCAAGGAAGAGGGAGGCATGGGAGCGTGGAAGGGTTCTGTGCTTGCACGGCTCTGAGGGAGCTGAACAAGTGAGAGGCCCTGAGAGAAAAGTGTTCATGGTGGTGGAGGCCTCTTCTAGTCCTTTTTATTCTCCCAAGTCAGTAAGTTCAGTCCCTGATTTCACTGTGTGGTCTGCAAGCTGAAAGAGACCTGGCTAGACTGGGTAGCATTAAGAAGTAGGGGCTCCTGTTATGAAGTGAGACTTCAGTGAGCTCGGCGCAAGGCAGACTGGTGAGAGGCAGTGGCCGAGTTGACTTGTCACCAGTATTGAGAGAAGATGATGTCCCTATTCTGCTAGAAACCTCCTTGGCTTCTCCCAAATGCCTCTCTCTCCAATGCTGAACAGACAAAGCCTGCATTTGCTAGCAGAAGGGACAGGAGGCCTTGAAGGTCTGTACTTTGAAATAACTTTCTATATCCCATTCATTGTCACTGTACTCCATGCTGTAAATCAAATCCCAGGAATCCAGACCATGCAGAGAATCTTATCAAGTGGCAACTAGATCCAAGAGTGCAAAGTCACAATGCAGCAGAGAAAGACGTTGGCGGAGGACAGCTGCTTTTTCTCAAGGGTTGGCAGAATACAGTCCTTCTGTGCTTTACCACCCCAGCCACACAGAGTCCACAGCTGGTTTAATATCTGTATCTTAAAGAGATGACATTCAGGAGGTCATCTTCAAAACAAGCAAGTGAGAGGGAAGAAAAGCTACTTAGAATGAGACTATTAACAGTAGAGAATAGGAAGGAGGTTTGAGGAGTCTAAACAGATGCTAGAAATCAGAGGCAGGAGCCTCTTGCCAGAAATTTGGCATCTCAATAGGCAAACAGGACGAAATATCACAATTATTTCCTTATTTGTGACAGCCATCCCCTCCTTGATACATCTAAGTTCTCTCTGCCTCAGGCAGCTTGCTTACACATTTCATATTGATCAGTTGTCAAAAAAAAAAAATCAGAGAGAGAAATAGGACAAATCATGAGCTGTACCTCCAAGTCAGTCAGAATTGGTGTTACCCAGATACTTCAAAACTAGGAGAAACGTGCAGTTTTCTTGAGTCTGTGCTATGTTCTGGTTGTAAGAACATGTATCCTGTGATGGATATTCTCACTAAAATTAAGAAATCAGAAGCTGTCCAGCTCTGCGACTTACAGGAGTCTTCAGCCCTGGAATCTGGAACAGGGCATCTGCCTCAATGCCAACAGGAACAGTTTTGTGGGAGCCTCTGTTCAGGGACTGGCAGCAAGTCACAGCTGAAGTCCCACTGACAAGGAAAACATGAAACATTAATTTGGTTTCCAAAGGGACCGTCTACAAGTCTGCCAGGGGTTGGTGGAGTGAGGGCACTGGATAAGAGGGTATCTTAAGGTGTGTTTAGGTTTCCTTTTGTGGGTTTAGCTGGAGTCATTTAAGAAGTTACAGCTCCAGCTCCTCACAGCTGGAGATAATGCCCCTGCGCAGAGCTGTGTTCTTGATTCACGTGAATGCCATACACTGTTTCACAGCAAAAGGATTCCAGGCTATCTTGAGTCAGCAAAGCTACTGAAGGGAAGAGAATCTCTTGTGACCGATCCTGCACCTGGCAAACCAGATAGAAGTGCTCATCTTACCCATTAATGTAGCTCAGTGGTGGTGTAACTTCCAGTTGAGGGGTACCTAATGAATAGTTAGGAACAGTGACTTCTGGAAATAGATACAGCTGTTTCCAAAGTGAACATCTGTGTCTTCAATTAGTGGTTCTAAAATGGCTGAGCTATCGAATTGCTCTTTAGCATAAAAGTGAGACAGTATGTGCAATTAGGAAGCAATGAGATGGTTGCTATGGTTGGCACAGTATAGAAATAGAAGTTGCCTGGGAGAGGAGCTGTAGACAGCATGAAAATATCACAGGGAGGAGAGAAGATAGGAAGACACAGTCAAATGGTTAGGAGGAGTATCTCCTGGGATGTGGCAAGTGCCCACAACCTCCCATACCTTAAAGAATATTTCACCTCCTTCTCTTACCCTGCTGCTGGTTCACCTTTGTAGTAATTCCCCAGGAGGTGGTCAGTCATTTTGCAGAGCCTGTTCTTACCTTAAAGCATGGTCAGTTCTCCTGACATGCAGTAACAGTATGGTAAGGTAAGTTATTAAATATCTCCAGCTAGATCCACAAAAGGAAACCTGAACATGCCTTCAGACATCTCAACCCTCTCCATCCTGACAGACTTAGCAATGGTTCTGGAAACCAGACCTTGTTCTTCTTCACCCCAGACCATTCTGTGCCCTTCCTGCTTTGTATAGGTCTCCACACCACACTACTGTTTTTGACAGTAATTAATTTAATCTGTTGTGCTTTCCCATATTCTTTAAAATCTGTTGCTGTCTGGTCCTCCCAGAGGTAGTCTTCTTTTGACCCTAATGACTGGTTACTGCTGTGTTTTTCCTTTCTCTGTCCTGCCTAGTGTGGTTCTCGATTAATTTCATTCTTTGACTGCTCCTGTTGAGAAACTTCTCTCCTTGGAGTTGTCTTGCTGATGCTGTCGTCTTTCTGTACCTTTTTACACCAAGTTCTCTACTTGCAGAGTTCTGCAACTTTTAAGGCTTTTTCTCTGCCTCTGAGCTGTTCTAAAGTTAGTGCGTATTCTGTCCCAAATCAGCTGCTCTCCTCTTCCCTGATCTGAGCACTTCACAGCTCCTTTTACACTCAGAGAGTTAGGTTGTACCAGTGTTTCCTGGAAGCATATCTGTGACCAGTGGTCCTGTTTGTCCTCCTGAAGACAACTGGGTAGATGCTGTGGTTGGAAACTCTCCATCTGAAGCCCTTGAAGGAGTACAGAATGTGTCACTGGCTCTGCTCTGGCTCACCTAATGCTCTTGCATGTGCTGCATCCTTCTCCACTCAATCCTCTGTGTGCTGCACTGCCAAGCCTCCCATCAGGGGTGGGTGCAATGCCTGTCACCCCTTTCTCCATGTACAGAGGCACACATCAGGAAACCTTGAGCTCTAAGGGGGTTTTAGTGCATGTGGTGGTGTATTCCTGAGTGGGTGCTCTTCTACCCTCTGCCCAGCTTCAGTCTAACTGGAATATGGGTAATAGTGGTAAATATGCCATGTGTACCCAAAATTCCCATCAGTCTGTGGCTGGGATGTTAACTAAAGCTAAAACCAATACCTGGAGATTTCCCCTTGTTAACAGGCTGAAGTCAATGGTGGGTATGCTTTCAGGTCTACAGTCCCTAGGGGATGCTTTGCTTCGCAGAGGTGTTTGAATTATCTTCACTCTTTCTGCACACTGCTTTGTGTTTTCCTGTCCTTTGTAATTGTTCATTCAGTTCCTCCAGATAAGGCGTGTCTCCTATTGCACATTCACAGGGCTTTATTTCAGTGGTGCCATGATTTTAACTATGTGACTCAGTATCCCAATATGAAAAGTCATCACACACTATTTTGAAACTTCCATAAAAAATAAAAACTCTTACATACAATAATACTTTCCTGCTCAAACACCATTGGCTTCCCCTTCTTTTCTAGGTGCAGTTTAAAATCCCTCATTTTATGTCTTGTGTGGTTTCATCTGCGACCCGTTTGGTGATTGCTTGTACGCTCCCTTCCATTGCTCCCTAGGACAGCGCATAGCTCTGCCCGAGCCTTCCCTTACAGGGACTCAGTGCTTTGCTACAGCTTCTTGCCTCTCAATTTTCAGCTGATTTTCATATTCCCACTAAAAAGATATTTTCCCTTTGCTAGTACACAGTGATTTTCTCTTTCTTTAGCTAAGAGAAAATCACTAAAGAAAATATCTAAGGAGATAGATCTTTAGATTTAGCCATTGATAAATAAACAGATACTTATTTATCTATTTCTGCAGAGTGTTTGAAGACCTAAAAATAGAAAGTATATGAAATAAATCTTTACTGTAGATTTTTTCAGACCGTGAGAGGCAGAACACTTGCTGGTGGACCACAAAGCACTGCCTGAAGCCAACTCCTCATCTTTCTCAGCTGCTGAATCATGCTAGAAAGCTAGAACTACAGCACTTTCCTAATAATGTTTTTATTATAATAAGTAGCTACTGTAGCTGTCACATGTTGCGGATACAAGTTGGGGGAGGAGGCTGTGGGACAGCCCTTTCAGCTGTCATCACCCAGTGAGCTGGCTGTGCCCTTTGCTCTGCTCATCTCTGGAAAAGAAACAAAGAGCTGGATGTGCCCAGAGTTGATGGGATCGCTGCATCTCTTCAGGCACCTGAATCCAACAGTTAGGCACTGGTTTGCACTGCAGCCTCCCACCTAGCACTCAAAATATCGCTTGGTCTTTTCTGGGCAGTTTACGCCAAGCTCCAGCTGTAGTCCTCACCTGGTGTTTCTCCACTTACCTTGCCTGAAGGTCTCATCTCATCTGACACAACGCTACCATTAAAAGGTAAGGAGCAGTAGAGTGGGAGATGTCCCGTTGTTCTGGTAAACCCATCCAAGCGCGTCCCCCCAAGTGGGGTGTTAGAGATGGTGTTTGCCCGAGCTGGAACCAACACACGGATTTAGGACTGCACCAAAGCAAAGATGCCTCCCTAACCACAGGGCGCTGCCAGTCCAAGGGCGTTCTGTGTGTCCCCTGTTGAGATAGCTGGGGCTTGCATAATTAACTAATTATTCCTTAGAGTTGTTGGGGGAGGGAGCGAAGACGCTCACTATACAGTCTGGTGTTTGGGAACGCAGATGTGTGAAGATCCCGTTCACGTCTCTGTGCTAGTGGGTGTTTCAACTGTACACAAAAGAGACAAGCTTCAGCTGGAGGGGTTGAGAGCAATCCTGCTCTGTCTCTGGTGGGCAGGAGTCGGAGGTCACCCATCTCCTGAGAGAGCGTGTCAGTGAGCAGGCCACTGTGCCGTCTTCTTTCGGGTTCTCTGTCGTCCTCTGAGAAGACGGTGACTGGATGTGGGCCTCCAGCTTTCCACCCAGGCTGCAGGGGAGGAGCTGCAGGTGAGCGTCTCTTGTCTTAGGAGTGCAGAAATGACGGCGCAGTGTTGGGGCCCAGTTTCTGAGCTCGGTGGTTGCCCCTGCAGCTGCTCAGCGGCCCTGCAGGAGCCTCGGCTCAGAGCCGCGAGAGCTGAGGCAGCCGGCAGCTGAGCCTCCAGCGTCCCGGGGGGGCTGCTCTGAAATATGCTCTTCCAGTTTCCTTAATACTTTAAGGCAGACCAGGACTGGGATGTAAACAGCGTGTTGATCGTAGGCATGGATGCTAACAAATTGGAAGGTGTTTTGAACAGTCAAGATGAATGAAAAAACAATCCCAAGAGTCCAGAGAGCAAAATGGTCATGGCAAGAAAGAACAAAGAGATTTAAACTGAGGAAGTGCATTGACCTTATCATATCTTCTCAATCAAAACATATGCTGAACCCAATACAGCCATTGTTGTCTGAAAAAAAAAAAAAAGAGCTGGGAGCCGGGGGTTCTGTGTACGTAAATAAATAGAGTATCCTGAAAAGAATTTTCTCGAAGTTTTTAGGGAAAAGAAAGAGAAGTAAAAATAACTGATGGATCACTGCAAGTTTAAGAAAAAATCTTTAATTGCTTTTATCAATAATTTTAGCTGTTATTTCACTCTAACAAAGATGTTCTGTTGTAATCTAAAAACCTTAATATTTTGCTTTGAAATAAAAATAACTATGTTTTTTTAAGGACAGTTAATTAGTGAAACAATTTACTTTTGCAGCCAACATAAGCACTACATCAGCTTTGTAATCTAATTTACAGCCTGTGGAAACTAGTTGAGACCGTGGGTCATTCTCTCTCTCTGGAGTCTGAGGAACTGGCCAAGCTGCTTTCCTTGTGTCTGGGCGATCTAGTTTGGAAGCGGGCTGTGACTCGGAATGTGATGGTGGCCATCTCCTACATGGCTTCAGCTCCCAGAAGTGGAGACAGCCTGCTTCCCTCGGCCAAGGCAGAGGCTGATGCTAGCACGTTCTAGACTCTTGTTTAGCCTCTAAAGGTCAAGCCAGAGTGAGACATAGCTGTTTGCTTTCTGTGCTGCGTTTCTGGCAGTGGCATCTACTGCTGCTTGCACAGGGCCAGGCCCTGTACAGGTGCTCTGCTTAAGGCAGCTGCCTCCCTCTGCCAAGAGAAGGAAATGACAGCTTGCTTTAAAATTGAATTTGCCCAGAATCTTTCCTTTCTAGAACCCACCACAAAGGCCCACACGCTGTTCAGAATCTCTTCAGCCCACCCTTCTGTGGAGGGGTTTCTTTTTAAATTTACTGAGGACTCTCCTCTTGAATGGTTTGAGCACGCAGCCAGCAGGAAGGCTGCGTGCAAACTTTCCTCGTGCCGCTCTGTAGCGCGTTCCAGTTCATACTGCTGGTGCTGTGGTTGCCCACAGATTGCCCACGCTTCTGCCCACAGCTATGAAATCACCTAAGCATGTCTCAAGGGTTGATACATCTCTCTGACCTGTTGTGACAGGTCAGGGCTGTTACTCCCGCAGTACAGCCAGGATGCCCAGGTACAGAGAAGCTAAGAGATGTCTCTGAGACGCACAAGTCTGTAGGTAAGGAGGAGCTGAATGGTGAATTCGCAGTTGCTTGCTTGTGTATTGGCTGCCAAAGCAATCTTTGTGTTTATTTTTTAATTCCTGAGCCCATCTGACTAGCTGGCAGAGCTTCCAAATCTCCACCACCCAGAGCTGGTCCTACCAGCTGTATGCTGTTCAGTTTGCATGCTGGAGGAAGGAGCTTCAGCAGCTGTGTGCCCTTCAGGTGCTGGGTGTAGGACATTGCTTCCAGCAAGAGTACGTTCACTCCTCTCCCTCACTGCTGAACAACACAGGGCTTCCTTGGTCTTGCAGAGGGGTGGGTCCATATTGCAGTAGGAGATAGGAAGGTGTATTTGCACAGATGGGATAAGAGGCAGGACCCTGCTCAGAATTCTGTGCAGGACCTTTCCTCCCTTTCCTCTGGTCTTTATAATCTCTCTCCCAAGGAGCTGTAGCTTGCTGTACTCGGTACAGTCCTGGAGTGTTTGTGAATGAATGCATTGTTTCATTTTCTCTGAATGGACACCATTTGGGGCTGGATCCTTTTTCTCCCATTGGCACTGAAGAAGCTGCAGTTGGAGACTTCGCGGCCTCAGAATGAGAGTCAGTTACTATCTCGGTGTTATGATGTCATTTCAGAATGAAGGAAATGGCAGTCTTCAACTTGCACTATCTCATGTTAATTATGCAAATATATGCGCTCTGAGAACCCTCATGCACGGTTTGACTGTCTTCAGAGGTGGACTTTTTTCAATAGAGCATCAGGAAGACCATGTAATACAAGGGTCAGCTCTTTGCTGAAGTGTAGCAAAAGGTACTGAACCATAGCGATATCTAGGATCTTCTTGTAAGAAAGTCTTTTCAGAACTGCCACCCTGAAGAGATATGTTCATAACATCAGGTAAGAGATTAAAGTTAGGAAGAGTCAGTTTTTAGTCACTGTGGCTTGTGTGCCTTGATAACATGTCCAGACTGTGAAACTTTGGTATTTTTTATCAAGGTACTATTGGTGTTTGCTTTACAGGTAGAACCTGGCCTGGGATGCCCAAATAATCTTAGGGACAAAGGAGGCAAAGGGTGTGGGAAGGACAAGGGAGGTAATGAGGAATAAAGAATGCTCACTGGATGGGGAGAGGATTGGTTTCTATGTGGTCAGATGCGCAGTCTCCATCCTCTGTATGGCAAGGTCCTGAGAGCTCTGCAGCCCAGACTTTACACCCTGCCATCAATACGTACAAACATTGGTAAGATCCCTCCCCTGAGCTTTCTCTTTTCCAGGCTAAACAGTCCCACCTCTCAGCCCCCCTCTCATCAGAGGTGTGCCAGTCCTTTAATCATCTTTGCGGCCCTTATGTTCATTACGATTTGGTGTACCAGTCGGAGCATCATGACTGACTTCAGCACAGTCTCTCCCTTGAAAAATGACTCTTTAGTGGTCTGGCCTAGGCGATCATATTTCACAAAGATGAGAACCTGGGTCCCTCTGCCCTGACGATTGGTCTCTGCTTTCAGCACGGTGAGTTGTAACCATGGTTCTTCCAGTTCTGATCAACAGAATAATAGGACCCCTGAGGTCTGATGGTCTGAAAGATCAAAGCAAATGACAAGCAGCAGCTCTTGCAGCTATCTTTGCCAGCCCTTTGGACCAGCCCAGGATTTATTATTCAACTACAGGGGTTTTTAGGTGCTTTCAATTAGAGTGGCAAAACACATTGCATGCAAGGGTCTGTATTGGCAGCATGACCTCCTTTTCTGCCTCCACGGCCATCTGTCTGCTTCTAGGATCATCTCTTTCTTGGGTACCCTGTTTGTTACCCTAGAGCACTGTCCTTTATTTTAACCTAGACTGACCTCCCCGCATAGTCCTCTTTACTTGACTGCTAATCACTAAAACCACAGTGTCTGGTCCTTCGTTCTCTTGCCCTCTATCTCTTTGCGCATGTAGACAGACCTGGATGGTTAATTCACACCGACTCCAAAATCTGTGTGGCTTTGCTCATCACTTGCTATTCTCCACCGTAACGAAATTGATTCTACACTCAATGGGCCACGTAATCATAGAATATCTCAAGTTGGAAGGGACCCATAAGGATCATCGAGTCCAACTCCCTGCTCCTTGCAGGACTACCTAAAACTAAACCATATGACTAAGAGCATCGTCCAGATGCTCCTTGAGCTCTGACAGGCTTGGTGCTGTGACCACTTCCCAGGGGAGCCTGTTCCAGGGACCGGCCACCCTCTCAGTGAAGAACGTTTTCCTCATGTCCAATCTGAACTTCCCCTGATGCAGCTTCATTCCATTCCCTCGTGTCCTGTCGCTGGTCACCAGAGAGAGGAGATCAGCACCTCCTCCTCCGCTGCCCCCCTTGAGGAAGCTGTAGGCTGCGATGAGGTCACCCCTCAGCCTTTCTGGTATGTAGGCTATACATACTCTTAAAAAAAACCAAACAAACAAACCAGACTTTTCCTCCCTCCCCACTAATGATCCATGAGTGCAGCCTGCACATCCTGAAATGCCCCCTTAGTATTAGCCATGGCAGTTCCTCTAGTATTGCCTAGAGAAGCTGTTGTTCATCACCTCTGGGACATTTTTGTGTAATGCCTCCATGGTCAGTGCCGGCTGACTGCCATCCAAGAGGTGGCTGCCCTGTAGAAAGAGAGCTTTATGTGTGCCCTTTGTGGTCCTTCAGGATGAAGGTGATGCTACTTCTGCACAATGGTAAGTAATGTGATGTGATCTATGTGGAGAAGGAGAATGTCCCTGTCTGTTTTCTGAAATTTCAGTGAGGTCATGAATGAGGTGCATTTGTGTATTAAATCTTTGCATATGTTATGCTGCAAGCACTTTGTGTGGGTAAAAGGTAACTAATGCCATGAGTCAAAAACTACCTAAGAGACAGAAAACAAATTAGAAAACAAATATATGGTCAAGTTTGTGCAGCATCCAGAGGTAAAATACAAGGGCTTCATGATTTCCTCCTAAAGATAAAGCTGATCAATACAGTAATGACGAGGAAGGGGGCTGGAATGAGCATGGAGGTGGCTAAATTTGTAGATGACTCAGTTACTTATATCTAGAAAAGACTGTGAGGAACTTCTGCCACTAAATTGAACAGTCATCATGATGTCCCATTAAATTAATTGTCAAAAAACGCAAAATCAAGCACACTAGAAAAATTAAACCTTCCAGACTCCTTATAAGGGCTCAATTAATAGTGTCATGGCAGGGTGAAATTTGGATGTCACTGTGTACCCCTAACTGAAGATCTTTATTTGGTGCAAAGCTAGTGTCAGGTTATGTTATGATGCATAAAAAAATAGGATGGGGAATAATATAGAAAATACAATAATGCCACCCTGTGAATCTTCTGTATTCCTTCTTGTCTTGTATACTTCTGCTCTTGCTCATCCTAATGGCCATAGCAGAACTAGAAGAGTTTCAGGGATGGGTGACAGTGGTTATGAGAGACTAGAGAAACTCTCCTCTTAAGGAACAGATGGTAAAGGCTGGGGGCTTTCTGCCTTGGTGGGGACTTGATGGATGGAAACGTTCTCTGGAAGCGCACGGGCATTGTGATGACTGTAGTCATCAGAATGTGCCTAAACACACAAAGTGAAGATTGGTACGAAATGAGAAATTCAATGCTAATGAAGTTTACTCCCACAGTTAATGGGGGAGAGGAGATTTCATTTAATGTAGCAGCTTGTGAGCATAGTTTGAGAGGGCTGAGCAGGGATCCATGTTCCGAATGCACCTGGAGATCTGTGGTCAGAGAGCTATGTTCAGTTGTTTGTTCCAGGCAAGTTGAAGACAGCAGTATTCAGGAGCCTGAGAAGGATATTCCTTGTACTGGTAAATGTAGTTAAGGGATTTTGCCATTTGCAGTAGTATTTCCAGGCATGCATTTCACTGTGATAGGACAAATACCTGGCAATGACCTGAACAGTGTGCTTTCAATCACTGTGTCTACGTCAGTCGCACCGCTACTCATTTCTGTCGCACGTAATTTTTGTTAGTAAGAAGGATGCCCCAGTCTACGTGTTTAAATCCTTTGTCTGTGCAGCTGCTTCTGCAGGCCTGTATAGAGGAAGCAGCCAGCAAAGGGCTCTTCAGACTGATGAGCACTTGGATTCAAAGAGACTTGGGGGTGATGGGTATTCCCTCGGCTGGGCACAGCCCAGCATTTGCTCTGTCACATACAGGGGTGCTACTGTCGCTGAGCGGGGGAGGCAGCTGCTAGCAGCCTGGGTGTGCGCAGGGGCTGGGGCACTCGCCTGGGTGCGTTCACAGGCCGGGTTAGGTCACCGTGTTGCTGTCTCACTCGCAGTTTACGGTTCAGCCTGGAGTTTGTGTGGTGTTCTGCTTTATCTCTGAATTAAGTTGAAGAGCAGTTTTGGGTTTTGGCATGCATGTGTGTGTGCAGTGATTCAGTGTTTCTGGAAATGGCCTGTCTGTATGGCTGTGCTCACGTATCCTTCTGAGAACCAACTGCTGCAACTGAAGAAAGGGAATCTGCCCAACAGCGGGTCAGGAGCAAAGCTCTGGAGGGCTGCACTGCTTCACAGTGTCACAGAATCACCGAATCGTAGGTTGGAAGGGACCTCTTGAGATCATCTAGTCCAATCCCACCTGCTCAAGAAGGGTCAGCTAGAGCAGGTTTCCCAGGACTGTGTCCAGTTGGGTTTTGAGTATCTCTGAGGATGGATACTCCACAACCTCTTTGTACAACCTATTCCAGTGTTTGACCACCCTCACAGTAAAAAAAAGTGTTTTCTTGTGTTCAGATGGAATTGCACGTGTCTTAATTTGTGCCTCTTTCCTCTTGTCCTGTCACTGGGCACTACTGAGAAGAGAGTCTGACTTCCTCTTCTTCATCCCCTCCCATCAGGTATTTATACATATTGATAAGACCCTCCCCCACCCCAAGCCGCCTCTTTTGCAGCCTAAACAGTCTTAGCGTGCTCAGCCTCGCCTCATATGAAAATGCTTCAGCCCCTTAATCATCTTCACGGCCCTTCACAAGACTCAGTACTTCACCATTCCTACCTTTCATCTGCCAGCAGCTGCTGGCCCCGCAGCTTGAACCCCTCTCTTTCTTTCAAGTATGAAGGGGACAGCCCCTCCGGGGGGTGAGCGGATGTGAGCAGAATGCTAACCAGGCATGCTTTGTTTACCAGTCTCAGCAGTGACAGCTCAGCTGCTTGGGCTCGAACCACAGAAATGGCAAAGAGCAGCAGTATTTTCATGCCTGTTAGGCCTGCAGACAGGCCCCTTTCCCTGTACAGCTGGCACTGCCCACCAGGCGCTGCCCAGCCTGCAGCCCTCAGGCTGGCATTGCCTCTGCAGCGCCTTGGCACCTGGTGCCTGTAAGGATGCCCACATGCTGGGCACCAGTGACTACACTGGTCCTAAGAGCCCTCCTTTCACATGGCACAAGGAAGAGACTGCTGGTGTTGGTTCTGTACACCAAGCTGTGTTCTCCAAGTGACATGGGTAACAACTGCCAAAATAGTCTGTCTGGGATGTATAGGCAGCAAGGTGGCAGAGGTTGAAGCCTCGGCAATGGCATGGGTTTCACTTTGTCCCAGATCTACTGTTGAAAAATGGGAGCAGATCGCTTCTGTCCTGGATGCTCTGAGCAGCATGTGAGTGGAGGTCCTGGTGTGGTGTGAGCTGTGTGAAAACTGCACAATGCAATCAGTGAGGAAACGAGGTACTCCTTGTGTTTGCTGCTGGGATCTAAGCAATGCCAAGGTATCAGCAATGCCTTTACAATTACCATTACCTCGAGGATGAGTGGGTTTTTGCTTCTTTTGGCTGCAGTGCATGCCCCAGAACGCTTCCTGGGCCGCCCTCATCTGCACCACCTGCCACCCTCCCACACCGCTCCCCACGGGCTCACTTGCAGCATTCTTTGTGCAGGGGCTTGGTTCCCAGCCTCTCCCATCCATACACCACATCCCGCATCAAGTGGCAGAAATGCCACTGAACTCAGTGCAAGCATTTCCTTTGCACAGTGATGGTTTTGTTTTAGTCTGGAGGGACCAGTTTTAGACAAACTGAAAGAACACAAGTTCAGAAAGCAGCTAGAGATGCAGAGTATAAATAGTTCTGCTGAGAGCTTAGAGCCGCTCTCATTTTGGGCTGAAAGTTGCCTTCTGGGCATATCTGTCTGGTTTATACTTAATTGCTGGCAGCCAGAGTAAAACATCCCAGTAAACTGAGTTTGATTAAAGCTATACTGAGTATTGGCCTTTCTCTGACTTCTTTCTTTTTGTGTCCTTTTGGTGTCTGTCTTTGAAATACCAGTTTGATCAAGCTATTTCAGAAGGACTGAGATCTGCCTAGAAAGAGAGCTGATGGGAGGTTGTGGAATAGAGAGGGTGGAAAGAACAGCATTGCCAGAGAGCAGCAGTTGTCTGGAAGATGAAAAGTAGAAATAGAAATATATGTCCATTTTCATTGAAGATCTATGGCCCTCCAGTCTATATGAGGGTTTAAAGCCTATGAAAGATTTAACCCCTATAAACTATGCATTCCAACAGTTAAGTTCTAAGTGCCTGGCTTGTAGAGTGGATGTAATGTCCAGAGGTAGGTATTTGCAAAGACCAGAATCCAAAAATTACGTGCTGCCTGCAACGTCAAGGGAAATGCTGCAGGAAGGTCCTGTACATCGTCCCGCTTCCTAGAGCTGTTTGACGTGAGTACACAACGATGGCTCTAGCCCCGCCTTTCAGGATGGCAGGCACTCACCACTGTCCTTTCTAATAAATTAATAGGGCCCAGGCATTATGGCAATATTTTGCCAAATATCTGTGTAATGCCCATGCCAAGGTGAGCGCACAAACTGCTTTTTTGCACTACCAGGCTCTTGCTTGCTCTTCTTTGGCTCTTCCTTTTTTGCCTAAATAGATATATAGGGCAGAGTCCTCTCTGGGTGCCTGTTTGTGACTCTCACAGGAGGGAGACAGGAGAACAAGCATTCTTACCATCTAGGTGGTTCCCATAGCAGCAGTTTACCTCTAGGAGTGCACGTTTGGATTAAAGAAAAACACTTCGTAAGAGAAAAAACTTATTAAGAATGATGAGAGATTCGTTATTAGTGCTGCACCACTCTAATGAAGGGTGAGTTGGCATGCACCAGCTGGCTCACAAAGCCCTGTGGTGACTAAGGCTTGGACAACATCCAGAGATACCTCTCCATGGTAGCTGCAATGAGGCAAGATACTTCTGTCTGGAGGGGATAATTGGTCTGTGCCAGCGTTTACGGGGCACAGCTGTCTGGCACAAGCGGGCAGCTTGGTATGCCTGGCACTGTGGACTTCAGAACACGTTGGAGTTGAGTTGCAAATTGTGCTGATCCAGAACTAAGATTTTTTTCCTTGTTACTGAAAAGAGTTTGCTTTGTTCTGAGAGACCCAGGTATTAAATCGGGTCTAGAATGCAAGTTGAAGCCTTGCAATCAAACCCATGCTGAAGTGGAATTTTTGAGGCTAAAACATCAGTAGGCCTGTCTCATCAGCTTCTCCCATCCTGTCTAATCCCTTGCCTCTCCCCAGGCCAAAGAACCCTCCATCACCGGAGTGATACCCTGGAGACAGTGATCCTGGTAAATCCCAATGTGGACAGCATCGTGTCCGAGGTAAGGACCAGATGCCAGCGGGTTTTCTCCACATCAGCTCTCCTGCCCTTGCTTGACATAAAGGTCATGGTCATCACACTTTGCACCTTCTGGAGAGTTTGAACATGCTGCCAGTCTGCTGCAAGGTGTGGTGAAGTGGCCAGGTGTTCTGGTCTTGCCAACAAGATATATGTAGTAACCAGTATTCTGTGGCAGAATTTACTGCTAGACAAAGAAACACACGAGAGTGTATGGTTTCTTGTGTGCTAGCCCTTTAGGAATGAGCTGCTTCCTGGAAGAGTTAGTGCCTTAGAATTGCCCGATTTTAAGGATTTCTCAGGAGCTTGTAGAGTTTCCTAGCAAACAAGGTGGAGGTCTTCTGAACCTTGAGCATTCTAGTTTGATGAGGGTTTAAATGTGCCGACCTCTTACATGGCAGTGTAACGCCAAACATTTTCTCTTAGCATTGGCCTACTTTCTCAATGTGAACTATGATGTGACACGGAGCTGTGTCGGGCAGGCAGTAGCAGTGTATTCCCTCTTCAATAACCTACTCTCTTGTATGTAGAAAACTTATGTTTTGGCTATTTGTGAATAATGCGTAAGTATCGCCTGTCCATGTGATTGGGTTTCTGGGTGCTGGTGAGAAATACAGATAGATAACTTTCTGACTGCAACACTCTGTCTCGTGGTAACAGGTCCGCTCACTGGTGTGTGATTCATCAGCCCACAAACTACTGATCTTCTGTGGTCAGAGCTCAGACCAGGAAGGAGACTTGATCCTGCAGACGGGGACCTTCACTTACCAGAAGTTTGCTGAGATACTTTCAGACCCGGAGGTGAGTGTGAGCAGTAAGCCAGCATGTCCCCTCCTGTTCACAGAGTGCATGATAGAGCAATGCAGCCTGTGCCGCTCCTTCAGGTGGCAGATCCGCAGAGAGATGGGCTTGAAATCCAGCAAAAAATTGCACGCCATAAATAATTCATGCTATAGTCTTGGGCATCTTGCTTTAACTCCCTGGCTTAAGTTTTCCAAGGTGGCATGCATGGGTGATTCCACCTTTAAGTGCTCAACTTGAAAGAACCTTCCAAACTGGCTCTGCAGTGGGCAGACACTCAAAATTTCTTAAAGCAGGTCTTAAAATATCTGTGGGCAGCTTCCAAAAAACAGCCAACAGAGGCCATCATCACCCTAGTAAATGTGGGTATTTCATTTCACAGTCAGTCCAGCAAGCATAAGCTGTTGACAAGGTTCAGAGTGTTCATTAGGGGTGTGTAAAGATGACGAGGGGATGACTAAATGCTGATTAAGTAACTACATGATGATTAAATAACTACAAATGTCATTATTTAATTGTAGAATTGCAGAATAATTCAGGTTGGAAGGGCACTTGAGAGGTCTGTAGCACAGCCTCCTGCATAGAGCAGGGTCAGCACTGAATTTAGACAAGATTGCTCAGGCCTTTGTCCAGTGGGGTCTTGAAAACCTTATAGGACATCTCTGAACCTCTGCTCCAATGTTAATTAGCTTAGCTAGGTGTACTATAGCTTTCCTCAGAGGCTTTAAACTCTCTTTCTATTGGCGCTTGTTGCCAATACAGAAAAGCTGCTTCAGTTTTTGATAAGCCCTACTTCCTACTTGATCACTGTGTGCCAGATGTTTAGAATGTCTCCGTCTGATTGAATGTACATTTGCTGCAGGAATGGCTTGGTGATATTTTGACAATTGATATCATTGTTGCTATAATTACATCAGCAAATCTGCCCACCTTCATTTATTTTAGGCTGATTGTTCTCATTTATTTCTGGTACCCATTTATTTGGACACTAACTAGTCAATTAAGGGCTGTCTACGCAAGAGAACACAGTGTAAAGGAGTGTACTAATCTCATTCCAGATACTTAGGAAGTCTGAGGTTTAATGCTTCTTTGCTTGGGATATGTTCAGCATAGATCTAAGGAGCCTTGGAAATTATATTGACCTTAGTCTACTTATTAATCATGTAGCATGTCCCCAACCCTGTATGTATATCAGAGGTGGAGTCACGACTTTCACAATAGGTCCCAGGAAAGAAAATGAATCTGAATAAAAAAGAAAGTCCTATGGCACTAAAACTGCACAAAGTGCTATATGATCGTTCACTAGCCAATGAGCGAGGATAAGTTCAGACAATGGTACTTAGCATTGAAAAGGGTATCTCAGAGTTAGAATTCACAAATCAAAAAGAAACTGCTACTTTTGAGCCCAAGCCAGGGACTGATATCCCAGGTTAAATAGGAAGAAATAAGGAAAGAGGACAAGGTGGTTCCTGCTTTCGTTTTCTTTCCTGAGGTCTTGTCACCGTGTACTCCCAACAGACAGGAAGCATAACAGCCCATCGACATTAAGAATTTCAGAAGAGAGCAGAACATGGCCCCGTGCACCTATTTGCAACGGGCTTTTGGACTATTTAATCTATCCCCAGTGTTTCCTGTCAGTAAAGTGCTCGTGGCGTCTTCAGTATTTCTGCATTAACTGGCTATTTTTTTTTTAAGTGCTGAATGGGTCTCAGAGCTCTGTTTGACCTTTATTTTTCTGTGCTTGTCTCATTAGGTCACCCAGATTCTTAGCAACACTGATTCAGATATCAAGGCCTCCCTTACTGTGTCGTGCTTGGGAGAAGGAGACTGGAGCAACCTTGGGCATCCTCAATTTCAGGAGATTATTAATCTGAAACTGAATCCAGATCCAGTTCTGCCAGAAATGGATGGGGTGTCTGAGTTTGCAGAATACGTCTCTGAGACGGTTGACGTGCCGTCTCCATTTGACCTCCTGGAGCCGCCCACCTCAGGGGGCTTTTTGAAGCTTTCTAAACCCTGCTGCTACATATTCCCTGGGGGAAGAGGTGATTCTGCTCTCTTTGCTGTCAATGGGTTTAACATCCTTGTGGATGGTGGCTCTGACAGGAAATCTTGCTTCTGGAAGCTGGTAAGGCACCTGGATAGGATTGACTCAATCCTGCTCACCCACATTGGTGCAGACAACCTACCTGGCATCAATGGGCTGCTGCAGAGGAAAGTTGCTGAGCAAGAGGAGGAACAATCCCAGGGCTCTACCAACTACAGTGACTGGATGAAGAACCTGATTTCTCCTGAGCTAGGGGTGGTTTTTTTTAATGTTCCTGAAAAACTGAAGATGCCCGAATCATCCATGAAAGTAAAGAGGAGCATCGAAGAAGCTTGTCTGACACTGCAGTATCTCAACAGACTGGGCATTAAATCAGAGCCTCTCTACAGGGTGGTGAGCAGCACCATTGAACCTATCACGCTTTTCCACAAAATGGGAGTGGGTAAGCTGGACATGTATATACTGAATCCTGTCAAGGACAGTAAAGAAATGCAGTTTCTAATGCAGAAATGGGCTGGTAATAGTAAAGCAAAGACTGGCATAATTCTTGCAAGTGGGAAAGAAGGTGAAATTTCTGTTCCCTATCTCACATCCATCACAGCCCTAGTGGTGTGGCTTCCAGCTAGCCCAACAGAGAAAATTGTAAGGGTTTTGTTTCCTGGAAATGCTCCTCAAAATAAGATACTGGAAGGCCTTGAGAAACTCAAGCACCTGGATTTTCTGAGGTACCCAGTGGCTACTCAGAAAGATATCACTTCTGGAATACCTCCACCTGTGCTGAAGCAGACCAAAATTAAACAAAGAACTGACAGTAAAGAGAGTCTTAAATCTTCCCCCAAGCCATCTGTGACAAAGCAAGCTAAGAAAGAAGACGCAGTTGAGGAGGGGATTAAGGAGGTAAAACCAGAAGTCATAAAGGATGCTAAAATTGAGAAAAAGGTTAAAGAACACTCGGAGAAAATTCCTGAGAAACCTGTTAAACATGAAAAGATAAAGACAGAAACAAGTGATGCTCTCAAAGCTGAGAAAAGAAAATTGGCAAAAGACAAGGTTGGAAAAAAGCATCTCAAAGAGAAGGTATCCAAACTGGAGGAGAAGAAAGACAAAGAAAAGAAAGAGATTAAGAAGGAGAAAAAGGACTTAAAAAAAGATGATGGAAAGAAAGAGGAAAAAAAAGATTCAAAGAAAGAGGATAAAAAGAAAGAAACCAAACCAGAGCCCAAAAAAATTTCTAAACCAGACTTAAAACCATTTACCCCAGAAGTAAGAAAAACATTATACAAGGCAAAAGTTCCAGGCAGACTCAAAACTGAGAAGATCAAAGTCAAACCTGAAAAGGAAGTCCCTGCTGACCTGAAGACGTCACCAGTGGAGAAGGCACCTGTACAGGTGGAGCCAGGAGAGACTTCCATAGCTGAACAGAGGTTAGTCTTGTCTTCACCAGAAGATCTTACAAAGGACTTTGAGGAACTGAAGCACGAGGAGAAAGGGGCCTTGCAGGTGACTCAAGAAATGTCTGATATTGAGGTTAGTGATAAGATTATGACAGTACCTGAAACAGAGATAAAAGACTCTGCTGACATGATTGCTCAGGGTTGCCTTGAAGTGGATCTGATTTTGAAAACAAACATTCCTGATCAGGGAATAACTACTACTGATATGGAAAAAGAATCACCAGCAGAGGAAAAGGCAGTCCATCAGCTAGAATCGAGAGCAGGTCATGCTGAAAAAATAGAGGATGAAAGAAGAACAATAGATGAAAATCGTGACATAACATACTGGGAGGGAAAAGCTGAGCAGGACAAGGAAGTTCAGCTGTTTCCAGACAAAGAACAGGTACCATCACAGATAGACCTCTTAGCAAAGGATGTTCGGTCATCAGCGTTCAGAGAAGAAGAAAAGGAGGAAGAGGAGAAAATCTCTTTGGACAGAAAACAGAGGGAAGCAGAAACAAAGACCTGTGAAAAGTATATTGAGGGGGCAGAGGCACAGGAAGAAGGTGAGAATGAAAAGAGAGAAGATGTGATAGAAAAGGCAGAACTGGAAGAAAAGGAAGAACAGCACATGAAGGCAGAGGAGAAGGTGGAAAAGAATAGAGACTTCTATGAGCTGAATCAGGATGAGAGGGAGGACAAAATACTTACCACTACAGAAAAGGGAAAAGAATTTAGTGACATGGGTGAGAAAAACAAGTTACTTGGAAAGGACTTAACAAAGGAAGAGTCATATCTGAGCAGTCTGCCGGTCCCACCAGCAGCAACAGGAGAACATGTTTCATATATCCAAGACGAAACTATCCCAGGCTATTCAGAAACAGAACAGACCATTTCTGATGAAGAAATACATGATGAACAGGAAGAGAGGATCCCACACTTGAAGTATGATGTCAATGCCTATGACATTTCTGTTCCTGACCACCCAGGCTCTTTTGAAGCAATACATGGAATACAGGCCATGCCTACTGCTGACCTTTCAGCCAAGGGCTATGCTGGCCAGGAGTCTGAAATCCTGGCATATCCTACAAATATTGTGGCAGCACCTCTAGCTGAGGAGGAACATATATCCTCTGCTACCTCCATTACAGAATGTGATAAGCTTTCATCTTTTGCAACTTCAGTAGCAGAAGATCAATCTGTTGCATCTATAACAGCACCACAAACAGAAGAAACTGGGAAAAGCTCTTTACTTCTAGACACAGTAAACAGCATGCCCTCCTCTCGGACTGAAGCAACCCAAGGTCTCGACTATGTTCCCTCTGCTGGCACAATCTCTCCCACATCATCCTTGGAGGAAGACAAATGTTTTAAATCTCCACCGCCTGAAGATTTTCATGCGTTAGCAGAAGGAGAGAGAAAACTGGAAGCTCAAAAAAAGGATGTTCATGAAGAGGCAGAAGATGAAGAGGAAGAAGAAGATGGGACTCCAAATATTGAAATGCCTGAGAAACTCAGAGGGCATTACAGTGCCCCCATGTTTGCTCATCAAGGATGTCCTGATAATGTGTTAATCAGTGTTCCCACGGAAGTGATGCAAACTTCTGGTCTGCCATTATCCACTGAAGAAACACCGTTTTCCCAGGTTGACTCTGCAGAGGCTGAAGAACGATGTATGAGTCCTGATGATAGTACAGTCAAAATGGCCTCTCCCACCCCATCTGGCCCCACTAGTGCAGGACACACACCATTCCACCAGTCTCCGGTGGAGGAAAAACTAGAAACAGTAGATTCAGATCTATTTGAAAAACAAACAGATGCTGCTGCCAAGAAATTGGAAGGCCAAACTTCTGTTGTGGTGAAGGGAGCCAAGGATGAACCTCTCAGTGAAGACGAGGTATCTGCAGCTAAATACAGACATGAAAAAGAAGTACCTGGACCTGTACAGCACAAGCTGGACTTGGGCAGTGACATTCCAGTGTCCCCTGAGGAGGAGGTGCAGGAAGAAGCAGTGGGGAAGGAGGAGCTGCCCTGGCTCTCCTACCACAAGCAGGACACAGTGGTGATAGGGGAGGAGGAGGAACGTCCCGTGCTGCCCCATCCCAGCACAGATGTGTTTCTGGAGCCAGAAAAAGAGCAAGGAGCTAAAACCATGACAGAAAGTTTAGTGGGATTTTCAAAACACTTGTCCTTTGAGCCATTCTCTACCACAGAAACATCTCTAGGAAATGTGGATCCTCCACAGTTCACAAGCCAAAGCAAATCTGAAAGTGACAAATCTTCACAATTTTCACCTGACGACACCAAATCACTTTCTTTTACAGAAGAAAGTATTGGTAAAGAAAAATCCTCAGATCTTTCTGCTAAGGGAGTGACTACTGAAGAAGGAAAGCTGCTGTATTTCACAGGAGACACCTCAGAAGAAGAAAAATCTTCTCAAGTTTCCATTAAAGACATTTCTCCAGAAGAGACCAAATCCATTTCTCTCACTGAGAGTCCCAGCAAGGAAATCTCTTCAGACCTTTTTGTTAAAGGAATTTCTCCAGAAGACATCAAATCTCTTAGTTCCACAGAAGAGATACTTGCAAAAGAAAAAACTATGTCTGACTTTACTGACAAAGTCCCTTCAGAAGCTGTGAAATCCATGGATTTCACAGAGCAGAGCCCAGCTATGTATGAAAAATCAGTGAAAATTTCTGCCAAAGAACTCACGAAAGAAGTGTCAAAATCTTTTCCTTGCCCAGAAAGTAGCTCAGTTAAAGACACGTCACCCAGAGATACTTCAACGGAAGAAATGTCTCCAGATGACAGCAGTTTATTTTCTGCAGCAGAAAAGGGCCCATTTAGGGGAAGAGCTGCAGGCTTGGACTCTCAGGAAGTATCTCAGGATGCGAAGGGCTTACATTTTACAGAATCTAGCCCAATTGAGGATAAAACATCTTCACACATTTCTGCTGAAGGTGTAAAATCTTGCAGGTTCAAGGAAGCTCAAGAAGAAAAATCTCCAGAAATGGAAGACTTTTACATGAAAGAGTTAAGTTATGAGAAGAAAGTGTGGTTTCCAGAAGAGGTGGAAGAGATCCCTGTTCAGGGAAGGCGACAGAGATACGATAAAGAGAGAGAGAGCACATTCTTGGATGAGGTACCCGAATATGAAACAAAATCCCTTCCTAAAATGGGAGAGGAGGAGATCCTGTCTCCTGCAGTGCCTGGCAGTCACACCTGGAGAAGAGCAGAAAGTGAAGCCTGTGTCTCTGCGTATGGGTATCTTAAGGAAGGAAGAGAGACTGGCAGAGGAGGGCAGTTACCCAATGAGGAGGATGAGGATCTCCATCATGCTGAAGACAAACCTGTGCTACTGCAAGCAGAAGCAGAATGTTTAAAGATGGAATCGTGTGATTACAAAGAAGACACACAGAAGAGTGCCAAACCTACATCAGAAACAAAGAAAGTGGAGATAGTTCCTGCTGACATCACTCTCCCAGAAAGAACACAAATGGAAAGTTCTCCTCTGTCTTCTCGATATGTCTCTGGTGAGGAAAATCAGGCCAAAGCATTAACTGGAAACAAAGAAAGGCAAGAATTGTTGTTGACATCTAAACAAGATTACTCCTACTTAGATGATGAGGAGAAAGCTGTCCTAGATATCTATGCAAAGTCACTAGACCAAGCACTGACGGCATCTCCCCTGTCTGTAATGGCTACCACTCTGGAAAAGGAGATTGACACAACACCAGAAACAGAAAGGCCTTACAAGTTAGATCAGTGCAAGCCACCTTTATGGGAGGAAGTCCCATCGAAGGACACAGAGAAGAAACCAGACATCAGTGGTTTGTATCAGGAAATAGACTGTAAATACAAGTCAGATAGAAAACAAGAGGATGACTGCAAATCCACTGAGGGTCTTTATGACTCTACAGGAAGAAGAGAGCAGATGGCAGCAGCATCTACTCTGTTGCAATCTACAAGACCAGCAGAACATGAATATATAGCAGCGTCCCCAGAAGAAGGTGCTGCAGTGGCAGGGCAGCGTGCACACTCCCCTCTGGGACAAAGCCCTCATCAAAAAAGCAGTGCTGCCATGGGCCATGCTGAGGCTGTGGGTTCTGCCAGCCGAGTGGCATATCCTCCAGAGACCTATCCTAGGAGCTCCCCTGAGCCTTATTCCTATGAGGAAGGGGTCTGCAGACCCAGAGGTGATGACAGTTCTACAAGACAAGAGCAAGAAGAAAGAGAACCAACTCCCTACCCTGATGAAAGAAGTTTCAAGTATGCTGACATCTATGAGAAGATAATTGTGTCTGGAGTTGGACCCTCCCCCTTCACACCCAAGGGTGCAGACAGCCCAGGTCACACTGACACGGTGCCAGCAACAGCACTGATCTCTCAAAAAGGTCAAAGTTTTCACATCTCTGCAAAGGAAGAAGAGTCCTGCCTTTATACGTCTGCTGAGAAGGAGTTGTCATCTCCAGCATCCCCTAAAGATAAAGCAGATTCAGCCTTTGACTATACAGACACCCATGAAAGATACTTGCCCTTGTCTGAAACAGATAAGCCTAGGATATCTGAAGGACAGGAAAAACTGAAGGTGTCTTCTGCTTTGCCAGAAGAACTGGACTCTGAACTGCACCCATCATCCACAAGCACAGCATTTGCCTCTCCCACAGACATGACTGACATGTTTTATCAAGAAAAATCAGCTGCCTATATTGATGCTGCTTGTCCAGATGAGAACATCATTTTGTCTAGCCAAGAGCAGGTATCTCTGTCCCTGAAATCTGAAAGCCCAAATCCCAAAGATACATACTATGAGAAAGCAGGTCGAGGGGAAGAAAGCATGAGCGACTCAGAGTTAGAAAAAGGGGCTAAGGAGAAATCTGAAAAGGAGTCTAAACTGCACAGCCCTGTTGAAGCTGCCGGCACAGTCTATGCACACATCTCAGCAATGGATAAGTTTCACGTATCAGAACCCCTTCTGCAAAGCAAGCGTCAGGAGTCCATTTCACCCAGTTCTACTGCCTCTTCACCCTCTGATCCAGGGTGGAAAGAGGAATACAGAAGTAGGAAAACTGCATCAGCCACTGTTGTGGGGACATATGTTGCTGGTTACAGTGACCTGCCAGACATAGGCAGAGATGAGCAGGCTTCAGAAATGTGCCATTCAAGACAAGATTCTTCACAAAAGAGAGAGGTTGCTGAGAAATCCACAAAGGAATCACATTTCTGTGCAACAGATTATCCAAGTGCAGCGGTGGTCTCAGAGTGCCAAGAGCAAGCCATATACTTGAAACCTGCTTCTGGAAAACAGAGAGAGGCATACAAAAAGGGCCCAACAGTAGAGGGAAGAGTGATGGATAGCTCTTCTGGATTTGAATGCTCCCTGCTAGGAAAGAGTGAAACATCCAGTATGTTCAGACATGAGCAAACCTCAGCAAGCCATTTAGGGGATATCTCTCTTCCTTTAAAGGTTCCTTGTGCTTTGCCCTCAGACCAGGGGAAGAAAGATGAGTACTTGGAGGTTTCTGAGAAAATCAGCAGCCTTAACTCATCTTTTACTAAATTCTCACCGCTGAGTCCATATGAAGAAGATAAGTTGTTCTCCAAAGCTGTGGAAAGAGAGTCTGTGCCCCAACAGCAGCTGAAAGACGACTCTTCCAGCCTGTCAGAGGAACCTTCATCTGAAGCTACCACTCCTGTGATACCGACTACAGCAGAAAGTTTCTACTCCCATATGCTTTCCACATACACGGGTGCAGGAGCGGAACCAGGTACCAGGAGTCTTTGGGATGCGTCTCCACAGATTCCAGATAATGTTGTGAAAACACACACAGCTGAAACCAAAGACTTTGTGTTTGCTGAAGAACATGGTTCTCCATTCACAACTGGCGTGGGTGACAGCATTTCGCCATGCAGAAAGGAGTGCCAGAGTTCACAGCCCACACCATTCTCTGCAGAGAAACAACGGCAACCGTGTGTAAGCAGTCCAGAGCAGAAGGCAGCATTTGCAGAACAGCTGGTGACACTGACATCTCTCCCTGATGTGTTGACATCATTTCCTCATCATCAGCATGAAGATGAAACCACAGCCAATGGTCCAACAGAGGTGAGCACCAGTCTGCAAGCTTTCCAAAGTACATACCATGCAGCAGAGGCAAAAGATGAAAAAACATGTCCTGATTCTGACAGCAGTTTTTCTCCATGCGCAGGCAAAGAGGACACAGAGAGGCAGAGCCGTCCTTCCTCTCTGATGTCCCCTGAACACAGTTTCCAGCCCTTTTTCCCAGATGTGCAGAGGGGTGGAAAAACAGAGGACCATGGAGATGCTTCCCATGAGATGGAGCCGCATTTAGGAGGCAGTTTTGATTGTGGCCAGAAATTTTCCTCATGTGAATACAAGCACAGGAAGGGAGAGCTCTCTCCGTCATTCATCAACCCGAGCCCTCATGAGCTCTCTGAAGATAGTGACCTCTCACAGGAGGACGGTCATCCTTCAGTGCAAGGAAGACCACCCCACACTGGTAGTAGCCCCATGCAAAGTGCCACAGTGGAGGAAACCCCTCCAACATCAGTGAGTGATTCTGGAACTTCCGAGTCAGACTCGGATGTCCCGCCTGAGACAGAAGAATGTCCGTCCATCACAGCAGATGCCAACATGGACTCAGATGAAGATGCCGATTTCCTCCCAGTGGACAAAGCTGTTGGGAATGCTCATCATGCCAGTTCTAGGTCCAGCCATGATCCTCAGCCTGTTCCAATGGTAGATCCCCATCCCCATCCTCCTCACCCTGATGTCTGCATGGTAGACCCTGATATGTTGGTAAATGAGCAAAGCATGAGCAGAACTGATAAAATTTCCAAGAAAGACATAAAAGAAAAGAACAAAGGTGTGAGGAAGCCTTTGAGCAAACCCAAATCTTCCTCGCCTGCCCGGAAATTAGATATGAAAGGGAAACGATCACCCACTCCTGTGAAACAGCCATCGGACAAATCTCCAAAATCTGTCACTGCCAAAAAAGAAAGAGATGGAGGAGAGAAGCCCAAACCACGTAGTGCGCTGGTGCAGCCTCCTCACACAGAGGATGAGTTATCCCGGAGTAGTCACAGCAACCCTGGCAAGAGCCTTGTTAATGGCATCAAAACAAACCCCGGTAAGAAATTCTTCCTTAACCATGCATTTTCTCTTTAGGTCCAACACAGAGAAAAAGCATTGGGTTAAATGTAGCAGAACAGAGAATAGGACTTCCCAGTCAGGCATGAAAAGTTATAAGCAGTGACAAGGTAGAGAGGTTGTCACACAAATCACTTAGAAGATCAAAGCCTTGAGGAAAACTCTCAACCTCTGTAGAGCCGAATGCAACCACCTCTGAAGAGAGACAGACCTGTGAGACCTAATTCAGAACTTTATAGGCCAAGATTCAGTTCCACCCAGGGACTACATCTGTGGAGGGGCAGTAGGTATGAGGTGGGTGCTGTCAAAGAAATGCCAGCAATTGAAGGACAAAATACGTGCGTGTTTTAAAAAGAGGTGGCAACCTCTCAGCCTGTGAGCGGGGTAAGTGCGTGCATCGCACTGGACTGAGATAAAGCTGTCACTTAGAATAACAGGACACCGCCATGGTCAGATATGTCCTTTCCTCTGAAATGTTAAGCAGAGATGGGATGTGAACAGCTCCCACATCCGAGTACCACACACAGGGCACTGAACAGGCAGTCTGGCTGTTGGAAACGAAGGTCTTCTCTTTTTCCTAAACGAAGGTGTGAAAGAGGGACTCAGCCTCAAGTGTGTGTACAGCCCATGGCCTCTTGCTAAGTGTTCACACAGAGACCAGTCCTCTACTGGTATCTTACCAGACGATACCAATATTAGGTGATACAGTATTGCATCATCGCCATGTCTGTGCTGAGACCCCATAGTGCCAGGCACTTTACAGACACAGAGCCAATACTAATTCTTTGCTCCAGATCATTGATGCTGAGTGTAAGACAAGAGCCAGCAGGTGAGTAGTGCCAGGAGAACGGAGAAAACTGCAACACAGCTGATGTGCTGTGGTCCCAGCAGATGCCCATTGCAGACATGGTGGCAAAGAGAGGGTGTGGTAGGAGAGGTGGGGGAAGGTTTGCAGAGGCGCTACAGGGAGCTCCCCTTGAGTAAGAGCAGCTGAAGGGGAAGACCTGAAAAGAGCCCCTCTGTGCGTGCGTGTTGCAAATACAGCTTAGGTGAGGCAAACTGGTGTCACTGACCGATGGTGTCACTGACAGCAAGGGCGATGGACAGGCCAAGCGGTTGATGAAGGGGCTGCTCAGCGTAGCGGGGAGTGAGAGGAAAGCAGCGGACGGAGCAGTGAGGTGGTCACAGCGCCAGGCCAGGGAGGGCTCTGCAAAGGAATGTGGACTGAACAGGGGCTGAGCCAGCTGACAAGCAAATAGGGTACAGTCAAGAGAGAGCCTGCACCAGGGTATTAGGTCTGTACAGAACGGTCATGTCTTAGAGGCGCTGCACAGAAAGGACTGGCAAGATGCAGTGCCTGGATATGCGAGTCTGAAAGGAGGGTTGAGACAAAGGTATAGGATGTGGAGGTTGTGCATGGAGCAGTGCTGTGAGTTGCCCAAACCAAACTTGGGATGAGGACTACATATCCATAAGACTGGCTGAGACAGGTAGGGATTTTTTGTTTGTGTAGCAGCTAGGCAGCACGACGAGTTGTCCATGCTAGTAGTTAGTGGCTTTTTGCTCACAGAAGAGACTACGCAGAGATAGTATATGGAAGGAAAAAGACGACAGCGGCCTCTGTGATTCCACAGAGAGCAGGAGGGAGAGAAGGGACAGTCCTTCTATGGGTTGTGAGTGTATATATATGCATATATATTGCATATAATATGTATAACAATTCTTGTTTGGCCATCTCTCATCTCGTAAATGTAGGCAGCAGCAAATGAAGAAAAGAGGTACAAAAGGTTGATAGGAAAGAGCAATAGAGTCCTTGGAATAGCAGCGATTCACAGGGATGGCAGAAAGCCAGGATGGAGCTTCCAGAAAGACTGCTGTAATACCCTAGGATAGCATATAAAGGCCATCGGAACAGGTTTCTTTAGCAAATGTAGGTTATTAAACAACAAAAAATTAGGACTAAATATTGATTGGGATGACAACTTTGCAAAAGCTAATAATGGAGATTTTTGATTCCCTTCCTGAGCCTAAAGCCTTCCAGTCCCTCCCCAAAGAACAGCAGAACTCCCTTTCCCTCCCAAGAGCTGTGACAGCACTGGCCCAGAAATGCACCCAGGTCACCTCTGAGCAGCAGAGCCTGGATAAATCTTTGTTGCTGCAGCTGCAGGGAAAAACCTTTCTGGAATTCAAGTCCTTCAGGGTTAATTTGAGTGTTTGTCCTTTCCAGAAGGGTTTTGTTAACCTCTTTTCTTTTTTCCAAAGCTTCCAATAGTCCTAAGAGCAGTTTGTCTGTGCCCATGGGTCCACCTGTCTATGTGGACTTGGCATACATCCCCAACCATTGCAGCGGAAAGAACACAGATCCGGAGTTCTTCAAGCGGGTTCGAGCATCGTATTATGTTGTGAGTGGGAACGATGCAGCCAATGGAGAACCAAGCCGTGCAGTGTTGGATGCGCTCCTGGAAGGGAAGTCTCAGTGGGGGGAGAACCTGCAGGTAGGTCATGGAAATGCAAAGGAGTGTGTGTGATGCTCCTTGTGTCACAAGTGCTGGGGAGGTGGTGTGTGTCACAAACATACCCAGAGGGAGTACACTAAGAGGAAGCAAATGGTACCGGGCATGTCCTGCTCTGCAGTCTTAGAAGATTGTACCCATGAGGAGGAGGAGGAGGACACCCACAAAATGGTGTGAGTGGAAGCAGATATGTCCTCCGTTCCACATCCTTCTGAGGGGAGGAAGCATTTAGAGATCATACACTCCTCCTTATCTGCTGCAGGACGAGCCTATCCTCAAGTGAAAACAAGCACCATCACAGTCTGAATTTTCATCACAGTGTCCCACACCCAGTGGCATTTGTTGCTAGCCTTGCTTGCTGAAGATCTTTCTGATAGCAACTTTTTATTAGTGCTTTTAAACCAGAGTGTTCTTACACATAGTTCTTGCTTAGTCAGGTTTGCAGGACATCCTGGGTGGGCACTCTTTCTGAAGTCAGGCACAATAAAGTGTGTATGTTCTTTCAGATGAAGCAGCCTCAGATTTCACGGTCCCTGAGTTGCACATTGGGTCAATAGGCACATAAAGTCTAATATCAGACCATTAGCAGTGATACTCTCAGCATTGTTCCTTTTCACACTGAGGGATCTTTCTAAGGCTGTTTCTGGAGCTCCACCGAGTGATGCTCTCCCCTGCACTGCAGCCATTTTCATCATTATGGTGTTAGTACTGCCAGTTTGCAGCCAGCTCAGAGCGCCATTGTGCTGGTACTGCATAAAATAAAGCACCAGCTCTGCCTTAGAGAACCTGACATCTGAAAGACATTAAATAGAACAAGCAGTACCAAGGGTACAGTGTTCCAAAATTGATGGGAAATTTTAGCCTCAGCTCCTATGGGCATTGTTTGTCACTGCAGCTGTTCTCAGACAATCATCCCTGCTGCTTTCTTTTCCCAGGTGACATTGATCCCAACACATGATACTGAGGTGACACGAGAATGGTACCAACAGACCCATGAGAAACAGCAGGAGCTAAACATCATGGTACTGGCAAGCAGCAGCACTGTTGTGATGCAGGATGAATCTTTTCCAGCCTGTAAGATCGAATTCTAAATCTCCCACACTTTGCGTTCATCCATTGACTCTCCAATCACCGATGCAACATCAGAGACACCATCTAATCACAGTCCAGTTCTTCTCTGGTTTAGTCCTCTACATGGTTCCCATTTGTCAGGCAATCGGGTATCCATCTAGTTCAGCACTGGATGCCATGAGAAAGAAGTGCAGGGCTCTGTAATATTCTGGACTGAGCTAAGAGTTTATGCAAGAGCAGTTGCAGGCCAGGGGCACTTTCACTTTCCCTGCTTTATTCTGCTGCCTGTACAGTTTCTGTAGACTATCTTGGCTGCCTTGCTGCTGTGAGAGCTTGTTCTACTCTCTTCCTGGCTGCCTTGCCATTTAACTTGTAGCACCATGAACCTCGTCTTTCTGGTGAGGGCTGAAGTGCTGCTGCTGCATGTAGACAGTGCATGGGGGGCAGGGGGGGCAGAGAAGAAAACTAATTTGCAAAGAAAATGCACCTAGGAGATGAGGGAAGGCGAAACCCTCCAACTGTAATGTGACAGTGAAGGTCATTCTTCCATCCTGAACATAGAGGTGGTGTTCTGAGCAAGGGGACCAGTAGTCCAACTAGGCAGGACAACTGTTTGCCAGCTCTGCAGGTTTCTGTCCCAAGTATTTGGTTGTGGCATCCTGCAACACCTGCTCACTGTGCTCAAGGAGCTGGAATGAAGGACATGTTTGTTTGGGGGCGGCGGTGGAAGGGGAGGGTTCAGCCTGTTGTTCTTTGCTACAAAGAGCACATTCCTAACCTGCTAACTTGAGCTTTGCACACACAGAGTGGCCAACTTACTCCTGCACATCAGCAGTGTGACACTAGGAGGCACAGAGGGGCTGTTGCCTGAACAGTCACACAAAAAGAGTATCCAAACGCACAACTACAGCCCCCTCTAAAGCAGAAGGGCTGAAACGACCCTGGCCGCTGTTGGCCTAAGACGTATGAGAAACCTCCCTGTCCTTGTAAACCAAAGGCTTTCTTGAGGATTGTGGTGAGGCAGCTGAGGAACCCGCATGCCATTCTGAGAGAGGCTAGCATCTGGCTGGTGTAGCTCATGTGTGCCAGCTCTGCAAGCAGCAGCAGTTTCCTCGCTGCCTGTATGCCAGTGGTCCAAACCTCTTAGCTGTGTTCAAGCTTTTTGTTGTCCCGCTAAGCATCCAGGATGCGGGGGATAGAACCTGTGGTGTGAGGAAAGAGAACCCCCTTCCAAAAACACATGGGGAAAGTAGTTTAGTAAGTGTAGTTGCTCTTAGTTCCTCCACACCCGTGGCAGGGACGTGCAGACTCTTGTTGCCAGCATAGATGAGGTGCTGTCAAAATTGTGCTGTGCACACCTTGCAGCTCGCAGCCCATTGCTAGCACACCGATTGTGGGCATATGTCCTTGCTCTCTGGCCATCCTGGCAGAAGTGTAGTTGTATGCCGTGAGTGCATCATTGCTAGTCACCCAGTGCCTCCTTGGCATGCAAACCCTTTCCAGCTGTGGGGCTCCCAGCCCCTGCAGGGAGAGCAGCTCCAGGAGTGTTAGCACTCAGGTGCGCTGAGCCTGCAGCACCAGAGAGCTTTTGTCACATCTGAGAGCATTGCAAGAGGGTCTTACCACAAAGATGGCTTTTATCTTTCTGTAAGACAAAGAGAGTGGCAGTAGGGTGTGGTCTGGGGAAGGAGAGATGAGACAGAAAGCAATGCTGCAAGGTTTGATGTACAACTCAAAGGTATTTCCGTTTGCTGTGTCACCCTCTGTGCTTGGCCCTGAGCTGAGGTCTGACTCCATAATAAGCATCCTAGGACCCTGTGTTGTGCTTGCCTGGGACATTTCAGTCTCAGTGCTAGTTTTCTGGCAGCTGACATAAAGAAAATGCTGCTTAGAAACCTGCTCCTAGGACTAAAATGGAGTTTCTAGGGAAATGGTTTATTTTGCATTTAATTTATATATTTATTTTTTTATGTTAAGCTGCATTTTGTGTGGATTTAATATTTTAATTTATACATGTTAACATGACACCATGTGCTCTTAGTGTCAGTTCAGAGGTTTCTCAGTACAAATACTTAGATGCTGCAATTTAAACAACAACATGAAAAGACTATAGAGAACTTGCTGGCAGCAAAAGGGGTCTCTGCTTGCAGCTTGCAAGGCTGTGTCTAAACCCCAGCAGCTGCAGGACAAAGCCTGAGGCTAGCAGCCCCTCCCCTAGGAGCAGCCAGCCTTTTTGACACAGCCCTTGTTAGGACCATGTGCGCTTACCCAGGGATTTAGCAAATCCCTGCCCTGTGCTGTATTCATTTTAACCATGGAATCACGGTGTGTCTGCCAGAAGAATAAATGTCATCCTCTGTAACCCGACGGGGTCAGCATCCATGGATGTTGGTTATGGCAAGCAATTGCAGGCAGTAACACACCTGCTCCTGCTTCCCCTGGACACTGCTGGGGGGTTGCCTTCAGTGCTTTGGGGAGATCCTGGCTCACCTGCCAATAGGACTGGCTGCCAGCCAGCGCAGGCGCAGGATGCCAGACACTAGAGGAACAAATGTGACCCTCATTGACTGGCTCCCTGGATCCCTAAGCGCGGCTAGGTGTAAAAGCTAATGCACTAACTTTAGATAGACCCACACATGAATGTTTTCTCAATTTTAAACTTGAAGCAGTTCTGACTAAGCAGCAGTAATAGTGAGGCTTTGCAAGGTGCCTGCATCCTCCAGGCAGGAGTGCGGTCATTGGCATGTGTTCCAGTAAAAACACCTGCCCTCGCGTGCTGTGCTCCTGCACTCTGCAGCTATGCTGCTTGGACAGCTTTATCCTACACCAGTTCGCTTCCCCGTCCTCAAGGCTCCACACGTTTTTTTCAGTCTTTTGTGGCAGTCTGTTCTGCCTTCAGCTTCTCTCCCTCCCTCTCTGTCTTCCTCCCCTCCTCCTCCCTCCCCTCCCTCTCCCCACCCCATCTTAAAAAACGGGGGAAAAAGACTTGTAAAAATGCCAATTTGTAAAGAGTCTGACCCTGCTTAGCCTGCAGGAGCCAGCAGAACCCGTCCAGAGCCAGAGGTAATACAACACTAGAGAGAAACAGTTGAACTCTGCTTTGCTTGTTTCTGCATGTGGGCAACAACGCGTAATCTTCCTGTATGTAATAGGTACAAAATACTATTTTAAACCTATAATTAAAAAAAGTGAACGTCTTAACTGTATTGAAATGGCAACTTGTGCTCCTAGCTTCTTCTATGCTAAATGTTTTAAGAACAGAGCCCTGATTCTTTTCTTCAGCATCATGTTTCTATTTGAATTTAGTTCCCTGAGTTCTGTCCTTTTGTCCATTTCCATGTGAAACACTCTGTAACTAACTGCTGTCAAGAGAGGAGCCCAACACATTAATAATAAAGCCACATTATTTGCGAACAAGAACACTTCCAACTGTTTCAAACTGTTCTTTGAGTGAATCCATACTCTAGGCAGGGACACACAGACACTGCTACTGTACCTTCCCTCCCGTGCTGGCCAGCTGCCTGATGAGTTCAGGCGAGCCCCAGCTTTTCCACTAACACCACACCTTCCCTCGCAGCCGCTAAAACTTCCTCTGGCCCCGGGGAAGGGACACGCACGTCGGGGGCATAGAGCCTACCTGGGACACCCACCCCTCCCTCCTTGGCCCCAGCAGGGTGATTTACCGTTCCAGCTACCTCTCCTCCAGAGGAAGTTTTGGGCCCTTGCGCAGCTGGCCAAGGGCCCAGGCGGGGACACAGCCCTCAATGCTCCAGTGTGGAGCCCAGCACGGCCTCTCCTGCCAACGCTGCAGCTCCCCACAGTTCTGAATCGCGCTCTCCATTGTGGCCCTCTGCCTGCCCCTGCGCTTCTTGGGAATGGCAGCTCTGACCAGCACTGCTGGCACTCCTGGAACTGGAAACGTCTCTGGGCCTGTGGGAGGCAGAACACTGCAGTGCTCGGCCGGAGTCTGCTGCCAGCCAGCCCGGCAGTGCACCTGCAGCTCAGGGCCTGTGGCCAGCCAGGCACCCATGGGCACCACACACTGCCTATCCCTGTTGCAACAGTGGGCCCTCGTACCTCTGCAGAACTCCAAAACAGCCTCTGAAGGGGAAGTCACTTTATTTCAGCTCTTTTAGCTACTCAGCAGAGAACTAGGACAGCAGCCCTCTGCTCTGCCTGTGCTGGATAGCAGTCAGGAGAAGCTGATGCCCAGCCAGCTCTGCTCCTGCCTGGGTGTCCTCAGGAGGAAACACAATGGCACAGCTGAATGCAAAGGAAAAGGAAAGCAGGTACTGGGCTATGACCCTCAAAAGAGAGGCCATCACAGCCGTGGAGCATTCCACAGCTTGTGCAGCATGTAATGGAGAGCTCAGGGCAGCTGCCAAAGCTGTTATCAACAGGGGAGGGACCACAAACCATTACCATAAACCAGGAACTATTTCCACAGCTGCTTTCAAGCTAAACAAGCATAGGGATATGGCCATGCTCCTGCTAACTGAGAGGCTGTGACCGTACATGCATGTCCCAAAGGTGTACAGTGTTGGGAGTCTCAGGCCCTGTCCAGCACCATCCTGCAGAGCAGAGCTCCCCAGCCAGCTATTGAGATGGACCATGCAGGCTGTGGTGAACACATCTACCGCAGGCTGTTCTGCAGGAGAAAGGGGACAAAATCAGGTTACCGTAGCGGAAAACACAAGCGGCAGCATGTAGGGAAGTAGTGTAAGTCACGTAAGCATGTCCTGAGGAATCATAGAATCATAGAATCATTAAGGTTGGAAAAGACCTCCAAGATCATCAAGTCCAACCATCAACCCAACACCACCAAGCCCCACTAAACCATGTCCCTAAGCACCTCATCTACACGTCTTTTAAATACTTGCAGGGATGGTGACTCCACCACTTCCCTGGGCAGCCTGTGCCAATGCTTAACCACTCTTTCAGTAAAGAAATTTTTCCTGATGTCCAATCTAAACCTCCCCTGGCGCAACTTGAGGCCATTTCCTCTCGTCCTATCGCTAGTTGCTTGGCAGAAGAGACCGACCCCCACCTCGCTGCAACCTCCTTTCAGGGAGTTGTAGAGGGCAATAAGGTCTCCCCTGAGCCTCCTCTTCTCCAGACTAAACAGTCCCAGTTCCCTCAGCAATGCTCCTCTGGCAACGAGCAGGAGTACACCGAGGCTGGGAAGCTTTCAAGTGCCCGCGAGACCTGGGTAGAAGCATTAGTCTTGATCCATGGGCAGGTGTCTGTAAGGAGGAACTGGATCAGCCCAGACCTCCAAACCAGGCCTTGGCTTTGCCAGGGCTACAGTTCAGCGACAAATTGGACTTCTCTCAACTCAAACAAGAAGAGGCAAGCAGCAATCCTTCAAACTCCTGGGACTATTGTTCCCCTATTGCCAGCAAACAGAGCAGGCATCAGCTGGGCAGCATGGGAGCCAACAGTGCTGGACCGCAGGAGGAGGGGGGGAAATGGGACTCTCACACCAAGGACGGAAACCAGCTGCCCTCAGCTGGTCAGCTGTGTCCATCACTTGCTGTGTACACTTGAGGAGATAAGGGTTAGTAATTTGTGGGGAAGTGGCATGGCTCTGAGAAACCAGAAGAACAGATAAGCAAAAGACAGGACCCAGTAAGGCAATGACATGGCCCTCCCTTAATCAGCTCTTTCAGTATTTGCAAGCTGATGAGCCAGAGGCGTGTCCAAGGCAATAGCAGCAACGTTGAGTTTGGTCTTGTTTCAACAATCAGGGCTGCCTGGACCTTGCCACGCCAAAGGCCCAAAGCCTGCATATGCCATACAACCTGACAGTTTCTCCAGCTCCAAGGACTTCGTTCATACATGCTGACTGGCAGAGGACCTGTCACTTTCCACAGCCTACACAAGACATTGCCATACTCTAGCTACTTGGTATAGACAGTTGGTATTTCCTGCCTGTTCTGCCACACGACCTAGACCTATTTCTCTATACTGCCTTCCCATTGCACACAGTGACAACAATTCAGGAAAAGAGTTTTGCTTAGCTGCATCTCCCAGGGATTTGACAAGCCTGATCCAAACTATCCCAGCTACTGTAGGCAAAGTTTGTGGCTACACCCAGCCAGAGACACAGGACCATGCAGCAGCCATTTGTGCATATCACTACTTATGCAGCCCAAAAGCATTTGAAAGTGCAGCTTATGCATCAGCATAGATTTGAGGAGCCAAAACTGGCTTTGGCAGGATTAAGCCAAAAATACCGGCTCCTGCCATTGTATCCAGAAATTGTGCAATTGTCCTTTTCTTTTTTCCCTCCTTTGTGACTCACAGCACTTCCTTACACCACCCTTCTGTTTGGAAAGGGCTTTGTTATTATTCACTGCTGCTGCTAAGCCAAGAAAAACATGGTAAAGACACCGCATAAGAGCAGACGGTCAGTGCTCAGATTTCACAACACACTCTGCAGGCGTTCATTTGTAAGTTAGAGCATCATGAAAGACCACAAACTTCTCCACAGAGGCAGCTATTAAGCAGCTCTTTTAAAATAAAGGGCATCGTCCCTTCTTGGCCTTCCTAGGCCAAGGATAGGTATCGAAGAGAGCAGACATAGACTAGAACCCAGTTCTTGCACCACTGCAGGCAGGCCAGCTTTCTTCTTGGCTGCCTGTCAGAAAACACCTGCCTTTGAGTTCAGGACATTTGCTTCCGCAGCATAAGCACTACCAGCCACAAGTAACCAGGCTGTCTCCCTGCATCAGGAAGCCCTCTGATCCTACAAACTATCTGGAGAACAAAACCTCACAGAATTACCAGTATGCAAAGTACCAATGCAGCCAGATAATTTCTGGCTAGAGGACTCCAGCAACCAGAAGATATATTCAAAAGCTGAAATTAGACACTAATTAGAATTTGTAGAAATATTCTCAATTTAGGGATATGGAGGTTTGTATTTTTCATCACAACAAAACCCCTTCCGGCCTCTCTCCTAGGCCCAATCTCTCACTGAGCTGCAGAGCCACAGCTGCAAGCTGCTTCCCAAGTCATGCCCTTTTCATTTCCTGGGCTGAAGACTGGGGAACATTATAAATAACAGTGGTTCTTGTGAGTGGCAGCAGTCTACGCAGGGATTCAACTACTGCAGCACTCAGCCGTCCCTTCTTGCAGAATGTGGCCTTCAGAGCCTTGCAAGAAAGGCCACTTTCGTCCTCAGGTGACGTGGCACATCCCGCAGCCGCAGCTCTTGGGCAGTGCTGCCCCAGCACTCCTGCTGCCCCTGCCAAGCCGCAGAAGCACAAGGACACTGCAGCCAGTAGCCACTTTCTCTAGGGGAAAGGGTTCCCGACTGCAAAGCGCCCTCCGGGCTCCCCTGGCACCCAGAGTCCAGTCTGTCTCCTGCGCTGCCTGGCAGTACGGCAGGAGGGCAGCTGGCACCGAGAGCATCCCCTGGCTGTTTTCTTGCAATGCACGGGGAGCAGACAGGCAGGAGATCTGCCGGGCATTTGTACCCAGTAAAGCCATCCCACCAGCAGGCTCCAGGGCCCTAGAAGCGACAAGCTCCCAGCTGTGTGGGGGTGAGCACCTGAGAGCCAGGCCCTCACCCCACAAGACCCTGCTCGTGCCACCGCTGAAGGATCTGTGCCCCACTCAGCAACGACAGCTTTGCAGCAGGTGATGCTGGGTCCATCACAGCAACCACCCTGCCCAGGCCTGGGCCATGGTCTCCGCTCCATGGGTGCAGAGGTGGGTGCTGCCTCCCCCAGACACACACAAATCCTGACAGGAGACACAGCTCTTGTGTCCAGCAGGGACCCTGCTGCTGGAGCAGCGGTGCTGGCAGCGGCAGGTGCCATGCACTACCGACCCTGGGAGGGTGTGGGCAGGACGGCGGGCTCAGGGGCGCGGGCATTGCCGGAGGGGCACAAGCAGGATCTAGTGCTGCTCTGCCTCCCACATTCCCGCAGCCAGCTCTCGGGGCAGGGGCACACTGCAGGTCCGCGGCCTTGGCCCGACAGGCACCAGCCAGGGTATCTCTTCTTCCAGGTCTTTAATGCAGCGTTGCCAATGAAAGCCAGAGGCCTTCCTTACAGCATGAGGCACGCCCTTCTCCCAGACCCCAGCACACATCCATACGGGAGCAGGCTGGCAGAGCACTGTGGAAGCAGGGACCAGGCTTCCTCCTAGCACAGTGCTGCACTCGAGGCAGCTGTACGACTGCTGCATTTCAAGTGCAAGTAAACATGACCTTTCTTAAATACCCAAATTGGCAGCTAGGGATTAGCAGGCATGAGGAAGAAGACACAGTACCCAGGACGTTCTTGGAGCTGACGAGAAGGTGTGGACCAAGTGAAAGGAGCCAAACATGCTGCCCAGCATCTTCATTCTACCACAAACCGCCCTGGGACCTGGGAAGCCAGGACCTCTTCCCCAGTATGACCAGTTCTTCTGTGGAGGAAAAAAGAAGTGTCTGGCCTTCTCGAGCAAAGCCCCACGCCTGTGCACTCGCTTCAGTTGTGACTTCAGCCATAGTTCCTCTTCCAGGACAGCGGAGAACGAGCAGGGCTTGCTGTCACAGGCACCTGCAAGCTCTGGCACACACACTGCTGCGCAAGTCAGCATCAGAGACGGAGAGACGCCGGACCCACAGCATAGATTTACTGTGAACACACATCATCACAACACAGCGCGGAGATCTTTGGGTACAGCTTCACAAAAACACAGATGCTAGCTACAGAGAAACACACAGACTTGTTCATAAATACAGGAGGCGCAGGAGGCACAGCCCTGGCCTGCACTCAGGATGCGGCAGGGACACCCGTGTCAATCTTGCCCTCAGGCTTGTGCTCACAAGTCATTTACATAAATATGTATTAAATACTTTTCATTTTATATATAATAAAGATTTCTCCTTATTGGTTTCTAATAATCCTGATTTGTTCAAATAGCAGTTTCTTTTAATTTCTGTCACCAAGATGTCAGAGCTGTACCCTGCCTGACCCTTGGGGACTAGAAAAAAAAACCCGTGTGTGTCCTCCCTGCCCACCTCTCTCAGGCTGGATCCCCAGGCTCCTGCCTGCCTGCCCCAGCCCAGCAGGAAAACATTCAAGTCCATGCCAAAGAGACTTGCAAGTGGCAGTCTTGAACCTGATCCCCTCATTACTCTCCTTCCCACACTCATTCAGAATGTTTTCTGCTTCTCCTAGTCTTCCTGCCATGGACTCTCTGGACTGTTTTTGGTGGCCAGTGGTGGGAATTGAGAGGAAGAAGGAAGGAACAGAGAGGAGGTTGGTGGTTGTGATGGATCTGATTACTTTGGGCCCAGAATGCCTTTCTCTGAAGGTTATGGGCCAAAAAATCTCAAGGGAGCATCTGTCCCCTTTGGACTTACCACCCCAAAAGCCTTGGCTGTACCAATCCTCTAACTCTGCTGTCCCAGCGAGCATACAGCCCTTGGGACACCAATGCAGCCCCATGTCCCTGCCCCATGGAGGTGCCACACCAGTACCAAGACTGCATTTGTTGTTCAAAGCAGATGGGGCATTGTCTCCTGCCGAATGGCAAAGAGGTGGCTTGTGGAGGAGCAGAGCAGACTCTTCCACACCCCAGAGTCCTGTGGCCTTGGGACATGGCTTGTGCTGTGGACAGCCAGCTGCATGAGGTGCTGTGCAGGAAGCTGGGCTGCCTCCAGGCTAGAAGCGCTTGCAGTGTGCTGTCCAGTGAGCCGCTAATTCTGCTGATCCTCCCGACACAGCGGCTGCAGCTCCTCCACGCTTTTCTCAGGAGGCAGTGGCTGCACCTGGCACAGGTGACCAGACAGAAGCTGGCCTGACAGAGCACTGTCCCCCAGCAGCTCCTCGCCCATACGCTCTGGGTCCAACACCTCTCCCAGCAGCTCCTCTTCACAGGGCACCAAGATCTCCTTGAACAGCCCTGACTCATCCAGGCCAGTCATTCCCCCTGTATACCCCTCACCTGGCTTCACTCTCTCCCCAGCCAGCCTTATATCAGACCCTGCACCACACTTTGGGTTCCCTGTGTTACTTGGCTCTAACATTTCCCCAGCTGATTCTTCTTCATCCAGCTCCACCATGCTCTTCTCCTCTGGGTTAGCATCCTCCTCCGCCAGCTCCTTCTTGCACAGCTCCAGGACCCTGCCTGGCTCTGGGCCCTTATTCCAGGTCAGGGTCTCTGGGGCACTTGGCTCTGCCACTGACAACCCAGACATCCCCACCTCCACATCAAGCCCTCTGCCCGGAGGCTCGCTCTCTCCTTGCTCAGGGGACTGGCTAGTCAGCTGCTCCTCACTTTTTGGGGGACTGATGGAAAGTTTCTCAGTGAAGCTGAAACGAGCGCAGTTGTCCACAGAGGTTGGGGATGATGGGCCTGCACTGGAGACAGTACTGGAGGGGCCACTGCTGTCTGCAAAGAGGAAGAAAAATCTTAAACGTTTAGCTGATATTTCCCCAGCCCAAAGCCTGGGCAGATCCAAGCTGTCGCAGTCCCACAGTTTTACAACCAACGGGTGAGAGTCGTCTACATGCCATGCTACCTGGCAGGGGCTTGCAGCTGCTCTTAGGTGTGTTTCTGGCAGCTCAGCTGATGAAAACCCAAGCACAAACACCACAGTTACATCTTGTCATACAGCGCTATGTTGGCATATAGCCAAGAGTGGATTCTGTTGTCATTATAGAGCAAAACGTGAAATGGGATGTTGGGCTTTGAGCTGAAAAGCAGTTTCTTTGATTCCCTCATTATTACGGAACACTCTCAGCTTCAGCTTTGCTCTTCTTGGTTCCTGACACACACAGTCCTTGGATGTTGAGCTAGAGTCACCACTGGAAGAAGAAATACTGCTTCTCCACGAATACTTATTCTTGCCTTATATTGTACAATGAGCATAATCTAGATCTGTTCTCTAGTTTTATCTAATCCAATAAAGCGGGGAAGATTAAACAACTGTTTTCAGTCAGATCAGTTCCCTGACCTTGCTGCCTACACAAACACACACTACTCCTGGCACAAGGCGTGTACAGCCAGGAGAAGAGTAGGACTGCTCTTTCAGTGGCAACCTTGACTTGTGTTATTAAGGCACTTCCTGTGCAACTGTTGACTAACCCTTTCCCCTTCGAGTGCCAGTCAGATCTGCAAAGGGGACTAACAGTCACCAGCTCTGCAGAGACTGTGACAAGTGAGGCCCAGGAGCTGCAGAAGAGCCTGTAAGTGAAGAACTAAACGATCGGCTGTCCTATATGGAGCTCTGGGTGAGGCATGTATGTGGCTGGTTAGGAAAGGAAGGCATTTCCACATGCCAACACTGAGTTGGCCATGTGTCATGGAGAACCACAAAACTTGAGATGAAAATGAAGTGCATTCTGGCCCTCCATGTCCTAATGCACACAGCAGAGGATGTCTGGAGAGACAGCATCCATCCAACAGTAGATGTCCCCATGATATACAATACTACAGAGAGTCCCTTTTTGCATCTTTCTTTGCAAGCTTTTTCACAGGGCATATGACTGCCTTCCCTTTTACCTATTTCCCCTTTCTGTTTCTGTTCCTTCAAGGGCAGAGCATAGAAACCCTGTGCACCAGTCCACCATTTGGCACCCTTTACTTCCCTCCCTCACCATCACATTCACCCCTGATCAAGAAGGGAGCACACTCACACCAAGGGGGCTTATCCGAACGCTGGCGCAATGGCAAAGAGGATGATGACAGGATTCGCTGGGACATAAAGGGGTCTCCTGGTATCTGGCTGCCAATCATTGAATCAAACAAAGCTTCAAGAAAAAAAATACACAGATCAGTAATATTCAGACAGACATAAAGGAATGGCTCATAGCCCAGCAGCCACGAGCAGGCACTCCGGGAAGAGCTCAAGAACAGTGCAAATTCAGAGACATGCCTGTCCCTCAGCTCCTGGGAATCTGAGGCTAAGATTTCCCAAGCTGGAGTTTGTATCCACATCACTGTACTTATCAGCCACAGACAGACCTGACCAATTACTTGTCTCTCAAGTAAGTGGCCTAGGATGGCTCTGAGCTGGATCCCATAGCTCACTCCTGGGCTAGAACACCCTGGAACAGGTTTCAGAGACTGCGCTTATTGCCAGTCCTGTCAGGTTGATCTGTCCTGATAATGTAAAAGACCAAAATGTCTCCTTGCCTCGACCCTGTTCTGGCTGACCCAGAGACAAGCCCACCTCACCAGTACCTGCGGTAGACTGGACATGCGAATCACTGCAACTCCTGCACACAGCTGTCAGGAACTCGTTGACCTGTCGCAAAGAGAGGGAGTTGTGCAGTGTCTCCAGGGGATAAATGGTGGGAACCATGGAACAGCCTTCAAAACCTGGAAAGAAACCCAATCAGAAAATGAATAGAGCAAACAGCAACCTAAATCCATGCAGGACCACTCATGGCTGAAGGAGCTGGGCAGTCTGGGAATCAAACAACAGGCACACTCAGGCCTAAGGTCACCTCTTCTAGGCCAAGAAAATCACCACTAGGCAATCACATGCAGTAACAGACCTGAAAGCAAGCGTCCAGGCACACGCAGAAGGAGGGGGAAGAGGAGGAAACGTATCTAGCAGCAGCTGTCTTTGCTGCAAAGCCTGTGACCCTTTTGCTAAAATATATGGTTATGATGGAGAACTTGGCACAGCGCCCCACACTTTACAGAAGCTAAACAGAATTTGAGTGAAGTCAACAGAATTTCCATGGAAGGACTCCCACCACTAGTGACACCCCAGCCTGGGACACAGTCCACCCTCTCCCCATCAGCGAGGTAGTGCACACTGCTACAAATGCAGGGAGCAACAGAACCTCCCTCTCTCATAGCAGACCCTCCGGTGTACACCTGACAGACGTACACCCCAAGGAAGGGCTGGGCAACAGTTTGAATTATTTGTCCCCTTAACAAGACTTCACAGCCAGCAAACCCAGAATTAGTAGAAATAGGTATCTCAACATTTAACAGACACTTGCTCAGAGCTAAGCTGCATCACAACCATTCACAATAAATTCTTTGCTACTCAAGCCAGTGGAGTATTACAGCAAAGCATGTTCCTCTTCATCCAAGCTTCTTGGCAATGCTTAGTGGCACCAAGCCAATCTGAAACTGTCAGAGGAGCAAGGAAGAAACAAATGAGTCTCTGGGCATATGGGAATGAGGCCTCCTCCTGCTCTGCACCTCTTGAGTTTAAAGGCCTCTAAACTTCTTCAGCTTAGGCTTCCCATTCTGTGACTCCCTAGCTCCTCCGAGGAGCTCAAAAAGACCCTGGGAAGGAATTGGGTTTGTTCCTACAGAGAAGGAAAATTACTTTGAAATGCAAAAAGTACAACAGCTCTTGATGCACTACTGTGTCAGGATTGCTGCCCAGCACACTGGTAGGCTAAAATTGATCCCTGCAGCTTGACAGCACCTAAGGAGAAGACCTACAGCACCTGGATTATCTGCTAAGTGTAGTCATTGTTCCAATCACCTCCAGGACAGTCTCTGCTCCAATCCGCTCACCTAACCCAGTTCTGCAACAGGCAAGGAGCGTGAGCCAGCAGATGGTATTTAGAGTGAATCTACATGCAATATGAGGAGGCTGCAGACCAGATCATCACCAGTTTGCAGTGCTGCAGAGACATTCACTGCCATAACAGCTACTGGAGATGAAACCCTCCAGGCAGTCCAGAGAGGTTACCTATGCCACAAGGGGCCTACAAACATCAATTCAAGACATGAAGGATAACAAATCCTTGGGTAGGATGAAGGAATGCAAGACACTGGAAGAATACCATACTCTTCTGTCCCTTGCTGAGAAGTCCTTAAAGTGGAAGTGCTGAATAAGGAAGAGTATCTGTTCATTATTTTCTCATAGGCATTCTGGGAGACAGAGCTAAAGGAAAAGGGTGAGGGCAAGACTTAACGAACAGCCACGTGGAGATGGTTGTGGAGCAGCATAGCACGAGGCTGATGTCATTTCACAACAGAATCTGGTTTAAGAGGGGCCAAAGTTGGCTCAGCTAATGGGGTCTCCAAAGAAAAAGGGAAGAAGTTTGGATATAACATAGGGCAAAGCAACATAGTTACAAGATACCCTGGAGGCACTGATGGGGATCTGAGTGCTTGGGCACTCCTCTAATAAAAAGAGGAAATGAAAGGTCTGGCGTTAAAGGAAACATGGAACACTGACAATGCTACTGATGTGAAATGATACACCTATATCCCCAAAGTGCCAAACGCCTGCTCGCACAGCTCTGCTCAGCACTATGTCACTTAACCGGTCTCAAGCAAGTAGAGAAAAAGGCAAAAGTTCCCCTTCTCAAGATGAAGCACTACTATTTTCAAGGAATCCGTCTCATTTGTATATGGCAGCCCGCTTCCCTGCACACCTCCCTTGAGCTGCTTAGCTCCTGTGGGGAGGCCAACAACAGCAGTTTCACGCCACCACAGCAGAGCCAAAGCAGAAGTTACTGCTACAAACCACAGTCCTTACGTGTATCGCAGCAGCAGCCAGAGTCCCCAGTGAAGGCTCTGACCAATGCTGCACCACACACATGCAGCAAAGAACTGACATCTTAGGGAAGGGGGCAACAAAAATAAAGCATGAGTGCAAACCACAGGAACCCTTCCAGCCTGACAGTCACCCAGTGCTGACCGCTCGGCTACAGCTGATGCTTCCTGAGACTCTTTTCCTGGGGCCTGCAGGGCAGGAGTCTGTGATGCGGACAACGGCATGAAAAATTAGACAGAATTCCATTCATTTTGTACCAAAGTCAAACAGCAGCTCACAGAGGAACAAGTTTCATTTTTCATTTCATTCCGGTTTGACTACACTAGCTGCATTAGGGGTGCAGAGGGCAATCTGCTTCCTCCACAGTGAGGCCTGCCCTGCAGAGAGAGGCATATGGCGGGGGTCTGCAGACCAGAGTAGCTAAAAATGAATCCCAAAGTCAACTGTAATCTTCTCCAGGCAAGGAGTACAGCGTGGTTATGTCTCCAAAATTTTTGTTCAGTAAAATAGGAAGAAACCATCTGTTAGAGTAAAGAAACCAAGATTTGGTTATAGGAAAAACCTTAAGATACGCAAGGCAGAGGAGTCTGCTAAGTATGTATTATTTTGGATGTCCAAGGAGACTGCGTGTGATGTGGGGGAATCTCCGGTCTGAATCTATAACGCAGCAGTATCCTGACACAGCAGCAGAGAGAATGGTACTGCCTGAAGAGCCATTCTGCAGGTGAGAGCACCAGAGGAACAATTCAGCTAGAGGATTACAAGTCCTGTTTTGACTCTCCCAGGCACGCCTATGCCAAAGCTGATGGCCCACCCACATTACAGCTGAATTAACTATGTCCCAGTTTGAGCTCTTCTCCCCGGGGCTTCACATTCTTGGCATGTGCACACTTTACCGCACACTGTCAGAGAGTCTTCTCATTGTAATCACAGTTTATGAAGAAGTCTTCCAGATGTTCAAGGAGGGAGTGACTCTCCCCTTAGAGTAAGACTGTTTCAGAGCTGCCTAGTACCAACACACAACACTTCATAAGAGTATTAGGAAGGTAATTTGGGTGTAAGGACCGTTTTGCAGAGATCATCTAGCACACTATACCATATAAAGCAAATGGAGACCTGCACCTGTCTCACGTCTTCCATCTAAACCAGAGAATCCCAGATTTCTAGGAGACTCCAGCAGACAGTAGGAACACACAGATACAACTCTTGTGAACAGCTACCTCTGAGCAGATGACCTCAAAGAAAGAGTCAAGAAGTGCCACCTTTTTACCTGAACTACACAATGATGAATTCTGAAATAGCCAACACCTACTTTATGATTACATGGCTTGAACGCCAAGCAAATACATTACAGATCTCTGAGTGAACCGTATATGCTGTGTTACCCTACTGCTCTTTCACTGCAGATGTAACGGGTACTTTCTTCCATTTAGCTACCTCTCCTTCAGTCACCCTGAGGTCTGAAAGAAAATTCAACAAAGGTGTTAGCAGCAGAACTAAAATAAGCAGATTTAAGGGAAGAACAAGGGAGAAAACAAGACCTTGAATTCATTTACATGTTCTTGATTACTGCAGGAGATGTCCTAGTCTAAACCCTCAAGAGGAAATCAATACCATTTCATTAAGAGGAAGCATCTAATTTGAATCAAGGTAACACAAAGTTTCCTAAATTCTATGTATGTCCCAGAGAGACAAGAAGAAAGCTTAATGTGTAATATGAGTTGGGAAAGTTGAGTTTATATGGAACACACTCCCCCCGGAATTAAATCAGTGTTGGTGTGATTATCCCTCAGAGCTGGTAATTCAGCAGATCACCTGGGAGCCAGCAGACTTCCTGGCTAGTGGGCATGACAAGGAGCAGTCTTCAAGTAGTCCAAATGGCATGTTCCTCAGCTTTACTAAGATTGAGCTGAGGTCCCAAATACAGCAAGCTTCTCTACTAGCAGAGTGGGCTCGTTAAAAGAGAGAACGTACTTGCTGCTGCAGCAGGCTGGCAAGTAGAAAGCAGCCAAACTGCCGTCAGCCAACAGACAAAGACAGAGGCCAAGGAAGACTCAGGTCAGAAGTCTTTCTGGTCCAAAGCAATCCTTTTTGTGTATTATATTTTTCCCTGAAAGTTCTGAACATTACTACACACAATTTGATTAGCAGAAGCTGCCGAGTTACTACCCAGCTCTCCAGCTGTGAACTCTACATTGGAGTGGAGAGGGTGCCTGTTCCTTTCTAATGGAGATCCTGAAAGCAACAGGGAGACCAACGGCACCTGGCACATCCCCAAAAGGTCTGTATGCCAGCTCTTCTGGGGTAAAGAAGCACTTGCCCAGTCTCAGCACAGGTTCTGAAGGGCATGGGAGAAAGTACACTCAGCAAGATCCTCTCCAACATGCTTGGTCAGCCTTACTTTGTTGGGAGAACTCCAATATGCCACACGTATATTTGTATGTGTTTATATATGCATACACGACATGTACATGAACTAGGATTTTTGCTAACCAGCCTTTCTAGATTTAAGCCTATACAGTCAGCCTGAAGGTCTATCCTAGTTCAGCACCTCTCTGCCCACAGTGCCAGAAGCGGCTACGAATGACGGGGTACGAGACTAGACAGCATGTAGTGACTCTTCCCCCAAGCAGTCCGCCAAACTCCAGTGACCTGCGGCTCAGAACTGCTCTGAACCTGATGTGTCTTTTCCATGTTCTCCAGTCTCCCCTTGAACTCAGTTAAGCTCCTAACACCCCCATGTACCGTGGTGAGGAGTTTCACTCTGTATGGAAAAAAATCACTTCTGTCTGAAGCTGCCTCTACTCACTCCATTAGAAACCTCCTAGCTCCTGTACTAGAACAGACATTGAACTGCGGATCCCCACCACCCCTCTCCAGGCCACTCTGATCACTATCACAAATATCCTTCCCAGACTGCAAATTTCTACCTTTTCCACATCGTCCCAAGTGGTGATGGTCAGATCAGAGCCCACCATTTCATATATGAATTTGGGCCTGCTTCCCCTTGTCATTTAAATTTATTTACACTGAACATCACCTGCTGTTTTACTGCCCACTCATTATCACAGGGTCATTCTCTGTTTCTCCACAGCTGACCTTTGGCTTCGGTACCACTGCAATTCATTACCAACATGAACTTACTTCACACTCTTCTTTTTCCCAGCTATCACCACACAGATAAGCACAGGTTCCCAGACAGATTGCTTCAGGGCTCCACCGTTGATCTTTCCAACTATGGATGCCAACTGCATACTTTTAACTCCCTGATTCTACCTTTTAAATCATGTTTTCTTTGTGTGGATAGAAGTACAGTTGAAAGCCAAGAAAGAGAGGATAGGAGTATGTAGTTTTCACAAGGGGGGGTAAGTTGGGCTGTCAGCTACAGAGACTGGAGAAACGTCTGCTCTGAGAAGAACCCCAGCAGGAATCCCAAACACGCTAATTAACTGTGGGCTTGATGACAGACTGACAAAACAGCAAGAAAGAACTCACTGATTGCAGAGATCTGATTTCCGCACAGGAAGGCTGCTACGCTGAGGTACATAACTCATACGTTTGGCTGCATTAGGGCAGGCTGCACAACCCAGCACCATGCTGCAATATTTGGCGTATCGCTGCCCAAAGCTCCGAGTTCATTTCCTCTCCTTACTGGAGCTCACAGGAGATGGCCGAGATCTGCAGCAGGGAAGCTCAGCTTTGGCTTTGGAGCAGTCTGCTGTGTTCCAGCATCTCCTCCCTTGAAGCAATTTTGCTCCTCTTTACTATTTGTTGCTAGGAGACCAAGGATTGTCCTAATTATATACGAAAAGTAACTGCCATCTCCAAATTGCCTACTTGACAGAAAGGGCCATATCAAGAAAAAACAGACTGTGTAAGAAAAATTCTCTTTTCCAGGCTCTGAAAATGCTTGATCCTGTTGCTTCACTACATGAAAAGCTATACTGTCTCTGCCCCTTCCAGCTATGGGTCTGAATCGAAAAGGAGGTCCATGCATCACACCACACAGCTCAGCAAGCCACGTGCACCAAGCAGGTTTTATGGTGCAAGGTAAACATTAATAGCCAGCCCTAGCTAGCTGCCCCGCTCAGAGAGGAATCCTTCTACTTGTCTTAGAAGCACTGAGACCTCAATGCATCAGACTTCCTGTCTGTGCCAGAGGCTGACAAATACCAGAGAAACAGTAGCAAGCTTCGATTTATAACATCTAGATTCAATACTGAAACCGCCTACCTCTTCCCACCAGCCATGACACACTGCAAAGGTCCTAACAGGCAGAACAGATGCCATGCAATGCAGCCACACAGAAGCTCAGTTTCTACCCTATCTTAACTTGGTCTCTCTAGAAACAACACAATCCCACAAGCACTCACTTCCCCAAAATTTCCACAGCAAGTTCACTCTGCATGTGACCAGCTGCAGCACCTCCTTAATCTTCTTTCTTCCCATACTTTTACTGTTCACTTTGGTTCCTCTGTTAATAATGGGACACCTCGCGGCACCCCACTGAGACCCGCACAGGGGTATCGTGTCAGCAGGGCATCACACTGGTAGGAGCTCAGCATCTAACCTGAAGGAAGCTTAAGGGCTTACCCTGGCTAAAGGAAGGAGGCAACGAACAAGTGCCAAAGATGGAAAGAGCACAGTTACAGCCACACGAAGAGCACCGGCTCCATGTGGAAAGGCTACTGCCTAAGGCTCCAAAACTGCCGGGTGCAACAGCCCACACAGCTTGCTGCAGCAGCAGCCCAGAGATTTAAGGGATGCGGTGAGGGAAATGCTTTCCTTTTTAGAAGCAAAGCATACTTTGCATTCTCAAGCAGACAGTGGTCCCTGCTCAGCTACAAGAGCACGGGACCAAGGCAGCTGCAGCGTGCAGTACCGTAAAGACACTCCAAGTCATCCTGCCCTGAGATCAGCCAGCTCCTGAAGAGGCGCAGGTGGTAGGAGCACTGCTGGAGGTGATGGGCTAGAGTGGCATCCAGGGTGATGTTCCGGCTCGTGGCATAGTCAGAGGAAAAACGGCGCAGCAACTGGGCAACGTGGAGGTGCTCAAACGCATCTGGAGGAAAGGGGGCCATAGAGAGTGAGAGGAGAGGGGCAGTGCAGCTGGGGATAGAGAAATTGTGGAGATGTGGGGATGGAGCTGCCACCACCAGGGCCGCTGGGTGGGAAAGACCCACACCACACACTGAAGCCCAGTCCCTCCCGCAGTGAGCAGGTCAGGAATACCCTTAGATCTACATATCCCCAGTCACATTGCAGCAGGCCAGCCTCCCACCCGGCCCAGCCTTTGCCAAACACAGCTGCAGCGCAGGGGCAGTCCCTGAGCAGCGAGGTTTCATCTTTGTAAGTGAAAGTCTGACAAGCGAGTAAATTTTAGGACACGTTCCAAGTCCAATACAGTTCAGGTTTGGCTAGATAAGAAGGTCAGGCCCACAGTCGCCCTCCCCCAGCTGAGACAAGAAATCCAGACTGCCAACAGAGCGTTCCAGCCCTGCATCCAAATGCAGCCAGCCACTTCAGCACATGGAAGACAGCAAATGACCTGGCATCAAACAACTGGAGGCTGTGAAAGGGATGCTGGGGGACAGCAGGGTTTGACTGAGAGCATAGTGGTTAGAGCGTGGAAGAACAGAGGGGGCACAGAAGTGCTGACCTCCCCTCTCTAGACTCTCAGAACAGCCCTGTGCAATCTTCTGTGATATCCTTGCATGGCAGACAAGATACTTGCATGCACGCATGTCTTCTCCTCCACGTATACAGCCTCAGGACTCATGTCACGCTCCCAAGACTCACAAGACCAGGGCATAAAGCATCTGGCCTGACGCTGTGCTTGGCCACTGCTCTGGTTCACCCATCCCGTTTCACCACATAGAGGCAGCTCTTCAGAAACGAAATCCAGATTCAGAGCTGTGAATAGCTTTTGTATCCTCAGGCGAGTGGTTCATGTGGCTAAACATCCTTCCTGCTAAAACCAGTGCCAAGCCTAGACCTAATATGCCTAACTTCAAGCTTACACCTGCTGGACCTCTGTCTTTGTTTTCTTGATTAAGGAGTACTTTGCCATAAGAAATATTCATCAGGTTCTTGGGAAAAACCTGATGCCCAGTTTCACTTTATTGTATTTGGGGTGGGGGCAGTTGCTTTACAGTGTGGCTTAGGAAAGACTGGTGCTTGGTACAAGTTTTGCTGGCAAGATAGAACGACACATCCTGCTGACATACACCACGTGAGCTCAGATGGTATCCAGACATACAAACAAATCGAGCAGTTGGCCACTCTGGGAAAAACAAAACTGAGCAAACACAGAAAATAGGTTCCCTTCAGATATTTGAAACAATAAAGCCACATTTAGCTGCCCCTTCCCGTTTCATCTTTCCCAAAACTTTGGTCTTCATAACAGTCTTCTGAACTTCTTTCATCTTCCAGATCACGCAGAGCTCGATTTCTTCATATTTACTAAGCAACAAGATTGCAGAAGCAGCCTTGATCACATAAGACAGAAATACTTAACCTGGTATCTTTCAGTGATCTGCTTTGGTTCTAACTTGTCTCAACAGCAGGAGCCATGAGGTAGGAGTGGTGCTGTGAAACAAACCTTTTCAAAAGTTTCTGTGCAAGACTTGGATAATAAACACTAGTTCAAGGCATCAGCTACCACAGAGCTAATGGTATTTAACCTCAAAAGACTCACAGTTCAGGTGTTAGGTTAGTAGCAATATGAAGCAGAGACAGTGAGTCAACAGAAGCACTGTCAAACGTCCCTCTTTACCAAGCCTCTTCATAGCTACTAGCATGACAGGAGTGAAGCAGGTTACATCACCCTGGATGGCACGCTGCCGATCCCTTCCTACCTCAGGAAGGCGGCAGGCCCAAGCCAGCATTGTCCACCAACGGCAGATGAGTGAAAGTTCTGGAGAGACACCATTTCCATGATAACATCTGCAGGAAAGGTGAGCCTACTCCCACCAACACCACCATGCTTGGAGTAACCAAGGGACCACCCTAACAGACAAGTTTGCAAATAGGAAGCCATGAGGTTACCAGTACCCCAAAGATGACTGTGCTGAGGAATATCATGCGCAGAGGGAATGCTGTTAGCACCTCCTTCTCTCCCACCGTAGACTGTGCTCTTCCAGGTGACACACGGGTAGCCTCAGGCTATCCTTGTTTTGGTCCTGCACATCTGCATTGTAGAAACTGAGGACCTAAGCTGCTGATGCTCTTATAGAATACGGAGTGGATATCCGCCCCCGCCAAATCCAATGGTATTCTCCCCCCGACCCCCACCCCCCGAAAAGGGAGCGTGAAAGGCCTTTATGTCAGCAGTGGAATTAAAGGCTGCTTTAGGAGTCCTTTCACAGAGCCACTGCTCTTGCTTTTTCACCTGGGACACAAATGCCTTGGGGGACAGCAGAGGAACCACTGAGCAGTAACAGAGGATGAATGAACAAGTTAGTCACAACGAGACAATGGGGGAAGGTGAAGCATGTTTGGACACCAGATACACAGACACAAAAAAACCACAAGAAGGCTGAGAGGAGAATATGTGCAGAGAGAACTGAATGTGAGCATGGGGTTAGAAGTGTGAGGGAACGTCAAATCAAGGAAGCAAACGTACCATTAGTCGGATGCTTTGCAAACGACACAGAAAATCGTTTTACGGCTGGCATAGACAAGAGCTCTGAGGAAATAAAAACAGATCATCTCAGTTAACAGCCTGCTTCTAAGGATCCCCCGACCTTCATATGCTTGCAACTACCCTTTCAGGTTCACCTTCTTCTTGACCCCCATAACACATGCTCCCGTTGGCACTGCTGTAGCACCCCGGGCACTCTCTACCTGTGGGTCCGACTGAACCTCTTGGCTTCCTCGCACTCTGCCAGCTCCCCACTTCCCTTGCACTGCCCTGCCAGGGCCTCCCCTGACACTGCAAAGACCTCAGCCACACTCTCTCAGTCACAGACAGTATCTCATACCTTCCCACCACACTTCCAGCCATCCTGAGAGCAACCCAGGCTCAGTCCAGTGCAAGATGCAGTTAGGCCATGCTCACAGCCACAGGAGCACGTGGCCAAGCAAGCAGCAAGCACCACAGGAGGCTAGTTCTCAGGATTCACCTCTGCCCAAGGAAAACAACAACCGTTCTGCAGAGGAACTGAAGAGCCCTGGCATAGGCAAGTGCAGCTCAAAACATCCTCTTAATGCAAGCTAAACAGAGCTATTTATGAGTTTAAAGCTAGATCAACTAAGTAATTAGGGAACAAACAGAAGACCCATGAAGACATGCCTCTACAGTTCTGTTGCTCAAAGCATTTCAGTACAGAAGAGGTTTTGGGATACACCTGTCAGAGTGGTCCTCAGGCTTCTCCTGGCCATGTCCCAGGCCAGGCCAAGGTCTCCCATAGAAATCACACATCGGAAAGACAGTGCAAGGACAGATTCTATGCATCTAATGAGGTGCAAACAGATGAGCTTTAAAAGACATGGATTAGTCTCCATATGCACCAAAAAAAAAAAAAAAAAAAAAAA